>JACN01026281.1:0-12500 GCA_000787155.1 Scartelaos histophorus
ATGCATGGCTTTTCACTTTTCCAATATGCCTGAAAGTCTAAATCTGACCTGAATTATACTTTTTATCAGACATGGCTTATACAGACAACAGGAAACTACTTTTTGTAGAGTTTATTTTTGTATTCCTTTGACTTTAGCTTTGTAAGATTCATTATGTGCTGGAAATCTAATATTTAATATTTGTGCTATGCATTGACAAACGGGAAACAGCTGTGGCTAAAGTGCTCTGTTTTGGTTTTTTTTTGCTATAAACATGTCAGTTTGATGCATACGTTGCCATCTATCAGTTCAGTGTCAGAAATCTATCAGTTTATCACAAGATCAAGTCAGCGTTTGATGAGAAACTGTAATTTTTTATGTTAGTCTTATGTTAGTGTAGTTTTCACTTAAGTCTGCATTATATTATGTCCAATCATCTTGAGGTCCTCTTTGGCTAAAAGTGGATCTGGAGCCAAGGAGGGTCAGAGGGCTTTGAAAGGTACTACCCCCAGGGTCTGCTTCAGACTTCTCAAACAGGCCTTTTTTTTGAGACAGTGGAAACATTTTTGGACTGTTCCAATCCAACCTAAAGCAAACCAAAGGAAACAAGGCTTAAGCACAGACAAATAATCAAGAAATATTTTTATGGAGAAACCAAATAGCTACTCTGAGAGGAAAAGTGTTGAAAACAGCTATGAGTGTTTAAAATACTATCTATACTCTTTAACACAGGGAGAGCAGTACCAGGGAACACTAGGTAAAATCAAGGAAAAAGCTGAGAGAGTTCTACTTTTGTTTTTGATATAGTTTCCTTCTGTTTAATGTACAGCTGTTCTCATTTGACTCTCTCCTAGTGCCTCTCTCCTTGGCCCCTCCCTGTGTTTCTCAAACTCCCCCACCCTTGGCCTCTGGATGCTTGTGTGAGGGGTGACAGAGCCGTGGCCTGCATTACCCTAAGGGCGTGAGGTTAGCACACAGCCCCAGGGCCGGCAGCTGTCAATTAGTGATAACTGCCCAGGAAAGACGCGCTCACTCACGCACAAATCCCTTTCTCTCCCTCCCGCCGGCCTTAATCAGGTCCATCCCCTAGCAACCGTCCTTAAGTCTGAATAGAGCAGCAGAGAGGGAGGGGCGGGATTTGAACCCTCATCACAATGACAACCCAAACCCCCCAACACACACACACTCACATGCTGGGTATCTTCTAAAGGCAGAGTCTAACCTGAAGCATAGTTTGCATTAAAGGCTTCTCCATCTCAGCAATTGCTGCTTGGTCAGTCAGTCTTCAGAATAATTTAAATCAAATGTGCACCCCCTGAAGTTACATTGTTATTATAGAATGTGTACACATTGTACAAGTGGTAATAACACATCTAGAACTGGTTGAAAGTAGGTCTAGTTCTGATGGTGAGTCAGCATCATGGATCTATATGGTCTTTATACCGACCAAGGCAAATCTTAGCTTCACTGTTTGTTCTCTTGGTTTTCCAGTCTTAAGTCACATTCCTCTTCTTGATAATATTGTTGTTTTACAGCCTATAAATATTTGGAAAAGGATACAAGTCTGTTAAGGCTATATTGACATCTTTAAAGTTAAACTCACTTTTCTCCAAGATGTTTCTTTGCCCATTACACAGCATGACATTAAAGGTCCTATATTAAGCAAATAGAGCTTTAAGTCATGTTACAATGTTGTTACCTCAACAAAAAGATACCTGAAGTTGTTTATTCCATTCACATATGCTTGAGAAATCCAAGTTAACAGTTAGTTTCAAGTTAACAGCTACATTTTACCTTTAGCTCATTAGAGATTAGAAATTAGATTAGAGTAATTCCACGGCGAAAATCATCCACATGATTCTAGTGAAGGTATATGGAGTTTAAAAACACATTTCCTGTATTACCACACGCCATCAGAAGGTTTTGAAAGTGTTTTCTACTTGAACGAAGAACCTAAATATGCAGGAATTGTGTATTAAACATGTGTGAATAAAACAAAACACAATTCCAGAAATGTATGTGATAAAGAAACAATGTTATCACAGAGATCAGAAAATATTGTAATGTAAACTCTTTAAACTTCCCTTGTATTTCATTTCAGAAATTTCTTTTTTTCAAAAATACCTAGAAAACATGTATTCGAAAGGGGGTCACTTTCCACAGATCTAGCCTTTCATTTGGCCCATTGGCATCACTTGCATGTCTTGATGCTGCACTGCAGAGCATAGGGAAAACCATATCATTTCCATGGAGAAATGCAGGTGGCGGTCCTTCTATCAGAAAAGTTACATAATGCACCTTTAAACTGGCACATGAGGCACAGAGCGGTGGACAGCTGAATAGATGAGTGCAGGCATATCCATAGTGGGGCCACACTGTAAATGTGGACAAGTCTGTGGAGCTGCTGTTAGTGATGCTTGGTACATGGTTAAAGTCAATCAATGAAAAGCCTCAGACCACCTCTGCCCCCTGCTGGGCTCTCTGAAAAGGGGGCTTAGGGGCTGCTAACTGGAATATACAATTTTGGAGAGCACTGGAGCAAGCTTTCTGGAGGCTATAAGCGTAAAGCTCTCTGAAGCTCCCTGTAAAATCTCTATAATTATATGAAATTATTGCTGATTTGTAGATACTAGCCAAGAAAAACACTGTGGTTTTAGTTACCCTGACACATACTGGGAAGTGTCACTGGCCCACTACTCTCAATCAGTGTCAATGTAATTTGAAACCATGTGTGAGCCCAAAGCCCGTGGCCCCTCCCTCCTCCTCTGCAGTCCTTGCCCTACTCTAACATGACTGGCTGTTTTAAAGGATGCTCCTAGGCCAAAATACTGTGGGGAGGGGGGGTGGGGGATTCGGACTCTAACATGACTGGCTGTTTTAAAGGATGCTCCTAGGCCAAAATACTGTGGGGAGGGGGGGTGGGGGATTCGGTCACATCCCTTCTGTGCCACTAATGTGATAGTGAATGCTTTATACTTTATTAGCCTCATTTGAAGGTGCTGGAGACCAATCAAAATCAGTTGGTGAATGCAGAGTTACATTTGGGACTACCTTAGCTTGTGGATTGGCCTAGTACATGCTTTAGATTAACCAAGGAAACTGGTAACCTCCCAGCAAGATGAATTCTTGTGATATTTGTGAGTTCACAAACCCAGGAGGATCCATCTGGCCCAGCTCCAGCTTTTGAGATTGCCCAGCCAACCAATGGTTTCAGCCAATCACAGGGCAGCATTGTGGTTTGGACAGAAGCCAAAGGTGAGGTGCCCAAAGGAACAAAAACAAACATGATGATGCCAATAGAAGTATTCAAGCCTATATTAAAATGTGAATAGGTATAATGTCTATAGTTTTCTCTCAACTGGATTTAACAAAAGTTTGATGTTTGATGTCACCCAATCAGTTTCAAATATTCATCGTGACATTCCACTTTTTCCCAATTGCTTCCAACGAGAGCCATTCCACATTGATTTGTAGAACAGTGATGCTGCACATGTCAATCTGGTGATAGTCGGGTTAGCCTTTATTTGTCCCAGAGATCAAACCTGTCCTTGCAGTGAGGTGAGATGGCTAACCTCTAAACTACAGTGCCAAATGAAAATCACTATTGTTTTTGTTCAAAGCCTTTAAACTGGGTTATCAACCCAAATCCAGCGCCTAATCCAGGACTTACTCCAGCCTCCCATCCTTAAACCAGGGCGAAACCTTCTCCTCAGACCTATCAGTCATTGTCAATGTGACTTAAGCGCTTAAATAAGAACCTCAATGTGAAAACCATCTTCCAAAGTCAGAGAAATGGGATGTGTAAAGCATGGATAATAAATTGCAATGCTAACTGGGGACCATGGTGGAGAGATGGCTCTGTGAGAGGACGAAACAGCCATAAACGAAAAGATGTACAACAATAACTAATGGAAGTTAAGAGCGATGACAGCTGAAGGCTTTGCTCATGTTTAAGACCGGCTGAGTGAGCAGTTTGCACTGCATTCACAATCAAAATGTCAGACACACAGATTCAACAAATATAAGAAAAGTGTCTTTGCAAATGTATAAAACTGTGAGTTAGATTAGGTGTCCGGTCTGGGTCACCTTGTGGGTCTCTTTGCTGCTGCTCATATAGGGCCAACTTTTTTGTAGCACATTTAAACATGTCCGATTGAAAGAGAAGCACAATCTGCTCCCAAAACACAGGTCAGACCCTACCCCCATTTGCCCCCTCCAACCATCATCCATCTCCACCCCGCGCTCTCACCCCTGGCCCTGTAGGGCAATCTCGGCCTCCCATCTGTTGTCTGCAGCCGGGAGCAGCCCACTTCCCCTGCCATTCGCATTTACAATTCAATTAAAAGCAGCAAGCCCCTTCTCCCTCCGCCTTCTCGTCACGGCTTCTTTATTCGGATGAGCACAGCAGAAAGGCCCCTGCCCCATGTTGAGATGCTGTCATGACACACATGTTTTGGGCCAGGCGGGACTAGAACTAGCTTCAGTAATCATGCCATGTACATTCTAAGGGTTTGTGTTTGAGAGACAGAAGCAGACTATTACTGAGTGTAAAGAAAGCCTCACTGCTGGGTGAGCAGAGAACAATAAGAAGTAGAGAAGTGGGGCAGACTTTGCATTAGAATAACATATAGCCTCCTGCAGTTATGCAACAAGCCAACTGCAATGGAAAAGTGAATACAGCCAAGTTAAACAGATCTACTTGATTGTTTATTTTTATTTTTTTATTTTTTCCACTTTCACTCCAACCATTAAGTCAATTTATTTTATAAAATATTGTTTTATGGTTAAATTTGAGTGAAGAATCTGCTATACCTACAACAAATCCAGACATCTCTGTATCTGTTACAGACGGACACCAGGTCACCATGCCCCCCGTCTCGTCTCAAACCCAAACCAAATACATTTGTTTGAAATACATTGATACTCTTTAATATGACAGAAATGTTTTTCTGCCTTGTGAATTTCTCTCCAAAATTCTATTAAATTCAGAACAGAATATATAACTAAGTTAAGTCATAGTTTGTTGCTTCGATTGTTGGTGTGTCCCTCTGGAATTTGCCAGAGACCATACTAACATGTTGGTGACATATTGAGTATGTATTGAGAATTCTGGGTTGCAGGCAATCTAATCTCTCAGTTCCACAAGAATCCACTTATACTGTTTTGTCAAATAACCTCCAAATACAAGAATGTCATAGATAGCTTTTTACTGACTGTTTTATTAGGGTTGTGTTTTTTTTGTGGCCTACAGTGGAGTAAGTCAGTGTTGTATCCCTTGCTCATTTTGTAGGTTTGCCTACTGACAAACAAATGAACAGTCTATAATTTTACTAGTAGGTTCATTTTAACATTGAGAGATAAAATATCAAAAAGAAAATTCATAAAATCACATTATAGAAAAGATATGAACTGATTTACATTTCATTCTGTGAAATAAAATAAGTATTTAGTAGTATTGTGTGTAATAAGTATAAGAGTTCTGGCTCCCACAGACCAGTTAGACAGAATCAGTGAATCAGCCTCAACTCTCCAACATGGGAAATACCAAAGAGCTGTCAGAGGATGTCAGGGACAAGACTGTAAACCTGCACAAGGCTGAAATGGAAGAGGTTGGGTGTTAAGGAGACAACTGTTGTTCAAACATTTAAGAAATACAAAATGACCCTCATTCAACCTCAGTCTGGGGCTCCACACACGATCTCACCTCATGGGATTTCAATGATCATGACAAATCAGCCTGGAACTGCACAGGAGGAGCTAGTCAATGATCTCAAGGCAGCTGGGACCACAGTCACTAAGAAAACCATTGGTAACACTTTATGCCACATTGGATTAAAATCCTGCAGTGCTCGCATGGTCCCCGCTTAAGAAGGCACATGTGCAGGCCTGAAGTCTGCCAATGAACACCTGAAGGACTCAGAGAGTGATTGGGAGAAGATGCTGCGGTCAGATGAGACCGAGATCAAGCTCTTTGGCATTAACTCAACTCGCTGTGTTTGGAGGAAATGCTCCCTATGACCATAAGAACACCTTCCCAACAGTCGAGTATGGAGGTGGAAATATTCTGCTTTGCTGCGGGTGTTTTTACACCAAGGGCACAGAACAACTTCACCACGTCAACGGGAGGATGGACGGAGTCATGTACTGTAAAATTCTGAGTGACAAGCATCTTCTCTCTGCCAGGAAACTGAAAACGGATCGTATATGGGTCTTCCAACACAACAGCGACCCAAAACATACAGCCAAGGAAATGAAGTGGCTCAAGAAGAAGCACATTAAGGTCATGGAGTAGCCCAGCCAGTCTCCTGACTTTAACCTTATAGAAGACCTATGGAGGGACCTGGAGGTTCAAGTTGTCAAGCGACAGACACAAAACCTTTATGATTTCAAGATGATCTACAAAGAAGAGTGGAGTAAAATTTCTTCAGATGTGTGTGCAAACCTCCAGCCAAAGTGTTTTTGGCTGGAGGATTCAAATACTTATTTCACCCAATGAATTGCAAATCATTTTACATATTTTCTTTAAAGTTATTTTCTGGATTTTCTTTTTCATATTCTATCTTTCACTGTTCAAGTAAAGCTACAGTTAAACTGATAGACTGTTTCTTTGTGAGAATACAAACTTACAAAATCAGTAAGGGATCAAATACTTGTTTCCTCCACTGTATCTTTCCCATTTGTGATTCATAAGCATTTGTCACCTAAGTCCACCCTAAAATCCAACCTCATCTCCAGTGAAGTCCACAGGCTTGATTTGCTTTGGGTTAGTGTCCTCATTCATCCAGCAGAATGTGGACGGGAATAATTAGGCCTGTGCTCCTGACACCTGATCAACAAATAGTGATTTATGAGGCCGTCTGCTCCAGAGGCGCAGTATTGATTCAAAGACTGCAGAGAGTAGCTGTTTGCATGGACACATTCCCACACACATGCACAACCCACATTTGTATTTTGGGTGCCACACTTAAACAAATGTAAGCAGCCTGTTTGATGGATATGATGACAGACACAGTCCAGCAAAATGAGCTCTCATCACTCTCTTACTTTATAATGCTGATACTACATTTTAAGTATTGATGTGTGAATAACACATCTGGAAAAGGCTCCAGCAGAGCACTGGCTGACCACAGTCTTAGTTGAGACTGAATGAAGTTGGACTGGAGGATCAAGAGCTGTGAGGGTGTGGGGTACTGAGGCTTTGGGAGGCGTGGAGTTACAATATTATACTGTATAATATTGTATACATGAATGTCTCAGACAATGAGTACAGGATCTCTGCAGGGCTCTATACTTTCTTCCCTGTTTTTCCCCTGTACATCTGCTGACCACCACTCTACAAAGCTGATCATGTTTGCAGAAGACACCTCCATCACTTGGTCTGCCTTCAGGAAGTGGATCGGCTGGTAACCTGGTGCAATGGCAAAAACCTGGAACTAAATGCTCCCACATAAAGAAGGCCCAGGAGAAGCTGTCCCTTCTGCCGGTATCTGAGCAAAGCCAAGCTGCCTTCCCAGAGGATGGTGCAGTTCAACATGCCCAGCACGGAGTGCATCACCATAACTGTAAATAACTCACTTTATTTCAAAAATATTCAGCCATATTTTATATTTTAATTATTCACCACATCAAATGGGCCAAAGTTATTTGTTGTTTTTTTTTCAGTGACAATGGCTATAGATCTTTTGTGATTCTGCTAATCAGATGAGTGGTGATTTATTTGTGTTGCTTATCTTATTCATTAAAAGTATATTTACATAAAGCACACTCTGCACTCCTCCTTTTGCTGTTGAGCCTGTACTGTGGAGGAGAAACTGTGCTGCTGCTTTTCTCAATGGAGCTTGTGCCACACACTGAGCAGCTCCTGTTTCCAGTCTCCATGGAGACCACCAGTCCCACCAATCACAGCACACGGGATGGTTCAATTTGTTAAAGGGGCAGTGCCGCTTTTTGCAGTGAAATTGAAATTCACCATATTTAACGTATACTTACAATTTCAAATGGCTTCTAAATACAAGTGAATCACTGCAATAGGTGGTAGATACGCATTTATTACAAATAAGTCAAACATACGTTCCCAGAAAAGTCATATTCCACTGTATCAAACAGGCTGTATCAAAATAAACAGTGTTTTAAGTGCAATAAACAGAAACACATATTTATGAGTTCATTTAAAAAAGGCATTTTGCAGTTTTTCATCTCATGAAATGAATATGGAATGTTCCCTTTTCTTTCCCTTCTGGACCACACCAGGACCCTCTGGACCCAATCTCACAGTTTGCTGTAACATTCAGTACATTTGATCAGTTCCAGCTGATTTGCTGCAGTAGTTGATGGCCTGTATGGAGTTCATATTGCACATAAATAAATTTGAAAAAGCATGTGCCATTTAACAGAAAATATAGTTTGCTTTGATTGGGACCATCAACATGTTATGAGTATGATACATAAAACGCCTAACATTACTATGATATAGTACAAGTACCATCTTCAAACTAGCTTGAGGTGTATGATCCCCAGTATTTTGTTCTAAAACGCTGGACTACTGTACAAACCTGGTTTGAATCAAGGCATTTGAAGTGTCAAAGGAGGAGCCCTTTGCATGCACCAAACAAATGGTAAAGGGACCAAGTGCCTAAACTTTCTGAAAACACAGAAGGACATTCCCCTTGTGCTTTATACAAAAATATGTTAAAATATATTTTTTCTTTTAAAAAATGAGGTCTGGTTTTATCAAAATGTTCATCAGGCTGCTCAAATTGTATCAAAAAAGGAAGTAAACAAATGGTTTGGAAATGAGGTGACCCTGAAGTGTGTGGCTATTCTCCTCCTGTGCTGGTGTAAAAGACACTGTTACAGGAGCCCGGGGCTGGGTCAGGCCAGTGCATGTGGAGGACGACACATGCACTGTGCCTCCTCTGCCTCCTCTGTCTAAAGATGCATCACTGCTCAAGGAGGTACTTTCCATAGTAATGAGGAAATCTATATTTTACCAATGCAGCAGATTAAGATATAAAACAGTTCATTACAGGAGAGTATAGTAAAGCTATACGTTATAAAGTAAATCGTAAATTGTAAAGTGGAGGCTGAGCCACTTCAGGGGTCTCTGACAACAGGGTAATCCAAAGTTTGAATCATTTTTATGAGGTGCCCAAATTAGAACTGATTTAGATCCAATTCTGTAATTCAATAATAAACAATGGCTATTATTAATAAATACAACAGTGTCAGTGAAGAGTGGTTCACTCTGTCTGATCACAGTCCACTGCTCCAAGTGTTCACCACCCCTTTAGTATGTGAAGACCAAGTCAGAAAAGTTTGTCTCTAACCAGTCCCCTGCGATCATTTCACTCAGTTCCGGGGTGCAGTAATCGGGGAACTCGAAATGCGAGCCCATGCTGCCCTCGCTGTACGAATCCAAGTCCTTATCCACCAGAGACAGGGAGAGGTTTCCTGAATTGGGGTTCCCCAGCTCTGAGCCTGTGCCCAAGCATAAGTCAAAGAGCAGCTCATCCCTGTCCCCCGTAGAGGAGGACGAGGAAGAAGAGGAAAAAGAGGAAGAAGAGGAGGTAGAAGCAGACCTGGAGGGCGCGTGTTGCTGCTTGGTGATATTCTTGATGTTATAAAAGAGTCTGCTGCCGCTGCTCCGCACCTCTTCGTACATGCTTGTGCCCTCGGACTCCGCTGACGAGCTTAAAGTTGGGCTGGCGGGTACTTTGGCAACATGGTAAGGTTTGGTGCGCTCTTCCTCGCGCGCGTAATACTCATCCTCGGAGTCTTCGTCCTCTTCGTCTGAGGGCTCACTTTTCACTTGAACTTTGTAAGAGGGGAACACACAGTCATCGTATCCGTGCGAGTGCTTACTTTGGCCCTTACTACTTTTAAGTTTTGCGCACTTCTTGATATTGACCTTAGACAGTTTGCCGCACTTCTCTGGAGAGGGAGCCAAACTCTTGGAGTTTTCCTGTTTCGGCTTCTTCTTGGGTCTGTATTTATAGTCTGGATAATCTGCCATGTGTTTTAATCGCAGCCTCTCCGCTTCACGGATAAACGGGATTTTTTCGGTGTCCTTAAGCATCTTCCATCGCTTTCCCAGCCTCTTGGAAATCTCCGCGTTGTGCATATCAGGTGACTGCTCCATTATCTTTCTCCGTTCTATCTTAGACCAGACCATAAAGGCGTTCATGGGTCTTTTGATGTGTCCATTGGCTGTCTTGCACCAGTTGGGATTGATTGCCACAGGGCTGCATGCCATGAACTCACTCTCCTCTGAGTCGGTGGCCTCTCTGGACATGCTCCCGTCTGTCTCGCCGTGGTCCATGTGCTGCACCATTCTGTCTGCGCACGGAACTCTCAGCCGGCACTCGTCTGCACTCTCTCCCGTGTACGCAGACGTCTCGTGTGGCTCTGCTCCCTATTCGGAGTCCCAAACTGCCTTCTTAACTAGTGCACGGCTTTTGTATGTTCTCTGCGTCACGTCAAGCGCACCAACCACGACTCTTCCACTCCGCCCCAAGGACTAGATCCAAGACTCCCCTGAACCTCCGTGAGCCCCCCCACCCCTTCCTCCCTCTCCCTATAGCCCCCATTGGAGAAGAGGGGGCTGTGGTACATAATGTCTGAAACGAGACGAGAATATTAAACGCAGTTAGTAGCCCACAACGTATTTCTAAAACCAGCAATACAACGCCTGTCCTACCTCCCTGTGCCTAT
Organism: Scartelaos histophorus; assembly: GCA_000787155.1. NCBI lineage: Eukaryota > Metazoa > Chordata > Actinopteri > Gobiiformes > Gobiidae > Scartelaos > Scartelaos histophorus. Next base: position 10,690 of record JACN01026281.1, read on the forward strand.
AGACTATGCCGAACATTGGACAGGATATTGTACAAAGGGTAATAGACCTACATTTGGAGCTACATTGTGGACATAGACTCAAATTAAGCCTAAGCATTGATTGTACAAAACAAACCAATTTCAAATAAAACATAATCATAAATCATAATTTATATATTTATGTAGGCTTGTTGGCCCCTGTCCTTGATTTGAGAAATATAGGTCAGTGGTACAGGAAATTCCTCATTAGTCATTACTGCGAGTTATAGGTTAAAAGCACGAGAAACACTCATAAAACAGTAAATATATAAGAGTGCAGTAGTGGGGAGCTCCTCTTCTCCATTTTCAGATCGCTTTAATTAATTTACTCCAATTAAACTATTGTCAATAAAAATAAATCGTGGTAAGCTACAATTTGAATGACATTATGTCATGATGATAACACAAGCAAACGCATGCAGACACCAGCTCTCCATGTCACGGACATACAGAGCTGGATGAAGACCATGCATTGATTTTAGGCCTGCGAGCAGCAGAGCTGTCTGTGTGGCTAGACACCCTGCATGCGCCCACGCCCCTCCCCCCGACAGCGGCTACAGGAGCCGGAGGCGCTTTGCTGTTTTTATCCTTTAGAGGGCACCCTTATCCTCACCTACACTCCGTTTAGTGGGTGGGTCTTCGCCTGTGCAGCGCTGATTTAAAACTGGGGCATGAGAAACTGACTTTGTTCACCCTTTTTTCTACCTCAGTGTGTCCCGGGATCTAGAAGGTTTGTGCAACAGGAAATGTGCGCTTACATACATGTCATGTTGTACCTTTGATTCAAAAGGGTGATATTGGTGTTTTCAGCCTCTAGAATGTGATGATATCATACTATTGATTATTGTGCTTTGTCATGAAATATCTAAAAAGGTAGACCCACAAATGTTGAACCTGAACTATTTTTGATATGATTAATAATTAATGGTTTAATACACCTTTTTATATTCTTCTTAATTTGGAAACTAAAGCTACCTATTGTCCATAGACACACTTGCTCAGAGAAAAGCTCTCACTGATCTATTTTATTTAAAGTAATAAAAGAATGTTTCACATTTGTAGAGATCTGCAGACTGTGTCCTCATGTGGCATTGTTTCTGTGTTTTCAGATGGTCAGCTCGTGCCAGGGTTAGACTTGCCATCTGCAGCATGACTTGGCAGTGAGTGACATAGATGTGCTCCTACAGCCCAATCAAGTCATGGAGAAAAAAGGTACAGTATATGGTGCTTGATGTTTGATAAAGTGCACCACATGTTGATCTTGCTCTGATCCTACCCACTTATGACCATCCCACTGGTGAGAGTCTGAAAACTCTCAGCTAAGCATTGATTGAGACTTTTCAGATCTACTTTATAGATAAGACAGTACAATTTGTACGGAAACACACACCTAAATAAACAAATATATGTTTTGAATAAAAGAGTCAGCAATCCTAGATACATTATAATTATTAATAATGTATTATTGACAAATCCTGAAGGCTAAGAAGGTCCCCCCACACATGATGGTGCAGGCTAGTTCCTCATGGCTCATATCCAAAGTTTGTTAATGGGGTGTTTAGGAGGAGATACTGTTTGTTAAAAGCTTGTTCTGGGGTTAGATGTTTCTCCACCAGTTCAACCAACCATGCGTTACCACTAACACAGAGGGACTTGTGTGCTGGTCAAAGTGTGGCTTTGTCTGCTGACAAACCATGAATGAACCCTCTTATTTTCCATTTTTATTTGTCTTTCCACAAGACTCATGTAAATACAGTCACACAGGCCCCTCCTCCCTCCCCAACCTCATGTAG
>KN509872.1:7840-25522 GCA_000787155.1 Scartelaos histophorus
CTGCGCCCCTCCCCTCTTCTGTATTCCCCATGGACCACCTGCCAGATCAAACACAGTCACCCTAATCCTCACCAACAAGACTGGAAGATTAGGCTCATGATTCTGACCTGGTTTGGAACATATTTCGAGGCCCTCTCACTAATTTATCGAGAATTTGCGTGTGCTCGTGAGGACCCCCTATACAGGCACAGCAAATAGCAAGGTCAGCACGTATAATGGCCATTTATGGGACATAAAGTGTGAAGACTGGGAGAGCAGGTGATTTTGAGCTAAAACCGTGACTGGACTACATGACCTTTGACCCCTGGGAGTTCAGTCTGAGCTCCTGGTGCTGATTTACTAGTCTTTGGAGGCACTTAAGCACCCTTGAGGGTCCAGAGGGATGAGCCGGAATCACGGTGCCAAGGGACGAGAGGCATGGCCGAAACACAAACCAAAACGTTATCAAGTCTGCTTCCTCTCCTGTGCCTGCGGTCAGATTTACTGTTGCCGTGGTACAGCCCATTCAATACCCCCATGATAAAAATACTACGAATTCAGCTTTATTTCCACTGCTTTGATGCATGGGCCTTGACGGATGGAATATACAGTAGAGTGTCCCGCTGGGGCCACTGTAAGTACATTACCATATGGGCTGGTTGTCTGCCGCTACATATGTCTCAATAGGAAGAAGTCCGCTCCAAGTTGGATCATATCTACGCAAAGATATGCAAAGATCGGCTTGTTGCGAGTTTATTCACATTCGCACACACACATATAACAGGAAGTTCCATGAGTCCTGGCAGGAAGTCTGATTGATTTAGTTCAGGTTCTGAAAATGGAAAGAATGGACAGTAAAGCTATATTCGTGACTGCGCTATCTGTCATTATATACAGACATTTTCCACCTTGTTTGAGTGGAGGAATAAAAAGCACACTTAGGCAAAGTGAAATCCTCTATTTGATCAGCATGCTCCCACGTAAGTGTGTATCCATGCTGCGTCAGTAAATAGCTAAACTCAATTTTCTCTGCTGGTGGTAGGAATGTCTGGAATTAGTTTAGAAAGCTTGGGAAGTCAGCTATAGCACTGTGATTTCCATTACTTTGTTGTGTTTGTGTTCAGAAAAAAGATGGCTTGGCTTTCACATTAAAGTTAAATTTCCCTTCTATATCACTTTCACTCTCACTTTGTAGTTTATTGAGTCCTCATCTGGGCTGTTCAATAGATATTGGTTTACTACACAGTGCAGTTAAACAGACTTAGATTTTATGTTAGAGTTATTTCTAAAAATGTCCCTGGAGCTTGATGTTTGATTATTGCAACTTGGGCTGAATGATTTGGGAAAAGCAATCTTCCTGACAAACATTGTGATGATGATTAGATTAGAATTGTGATTTATGTTTTAATAATAGGATTCTGTTCAAAGTTCAAATTTTCAACTTGTTCAAAAGAACTGGCAAAACACTGGAATATGAACTAGCAAACTAATACAAGAATCACATTTCAGAACATGTTAGTACAGATTGAAACTGCAGGGTTGGCAGTTTTTATGCATAATAAAACAGGATATTTAATTATTTGCAGGGGAAATGGTGGTATATCAAAAATGGCAGCATTAGCAAATTGCTAATTGCATCTATTCAAATTTCTATGCCAGTGGTATTATAGTGCCCTTATTGGCTATTTTTGTACGAAAATAAAGGTTTAGCTGTTTTGAATTTTTGCATTTTACATCAAAGTAACCGAAATTGGGAACTTGAATTGTTTTACATTGGGAAAATGGAAGCAGGTAGCCTGGTTCATTGTTTTTGCTCCATATTCCTTAAACTTCACTGCCATATTCCAGCCAGATCAATTGTGTCTAACGTGTAACATCTAACAGTAGCTCATTAGTTGAGCAGTCCTGTCGTTGTGTCCTTGAGCAAGACACTTCACCTCCCCTAACACTAGTGTTTATGTGCATTGGTGTATGAATGTGTGTGAATGGGTGAGTGGTGGATGTAAAGTGCTTTGGGTGCTTTGAAGGTGGAAAAGCACCATATAAAAATGTGACCCACAGGGGTGTAGTGGGCGTGGTACATGGGGGTGCACCGTCCACCCCCTCCACCCGCAGGACCTGATGCACAACATTGTGGCGCGCGACACATTTTGAAAGCTCACTGCAGATGCAGGTGAGAGTGGGACTGAAAATTGTGTCTCAGGCAGACCAACCTCTACCGCAGGCAAAAGGACTGGCTCAGTGCTTTGTGGACACCGGATCATGCTTTGTGGACACCCTGGCTGCAGATCTCGGGGTTCTCTCTCTTGCTTTCAAGTCCAAGATTTAGGCCTGGTGTAGACTTGATTTAGTCCTGATTTAGTCTTGGTTTAGTCCTGGTTCAGTCCTGGTTCAGCACTGGTTTAGTCCTGGTTTAGACCTGGTTTAGTCCTGGTTCAGTCCTGGTTCAGCTCTGGTTTAGTCCTGGTTTAGACCTGGTTTAGTCCTGGTTCAGTCCTGGTTCAGCACTGGTTTAGTCCTGGTTTAGACCTGGTTTAGTCCTGGTTCAGTCCTGGTTCAGCTCTGGTTTAGTCCTGGTTTAGTCCTGGTTTAGACCTGGTTTAGTCCTGGTTTAGTCCTGTTTTAGCAGGTTCAGTCCTGGTTCAATCCTTATGCGGCACAAAACTTTAGCATTTCTTCTGGGAAACTCACACAAACACCCACAAACACCTCCATGATCATCATCAACGTGAGACCCCAAAAATGTTAAAATGTTAATGTCAATAACACGATTACACATCATTTTGAGTAAAAAAAAAAAAAAAAAATTAAAATATTACAGATTATTACTCAGCTAACACCTTTAGGTTTGTACTGAGAGTTTTTTTTGTTTGTTTGTTTTAAATAAACAATCTACATGACACCTGTGTGTGCTTCAAGTTGAGTGAGTGGGCCCGTATTATGGCCCGTATTAAACTTAGTTTCTGTTAGTTAGTTGTTAGTTGATGTGAAATAATGTAAGAATAAGGTGAATAACATGTCCCTATCTTTTTCCCATCAGGCCTCAGAACAATGGTAAATTCTGTGAAGGCTCCAGTCGTCTGAACCAGCTGTGCAACACTCGTCCATGTCCTCCCAGTGCAGTAGACTTCAGAGCCCAGCAGTGCGCCGAGTACAACAGCAAACCTTTCAGAGGCTGGTACTACAAGTGGAAGCCCTACACCAAAGTGGATGGTAAGGTCATTATACTGTACTATACGTGCCCCCTGATACAAACTGTGAATGATTTGTAGGTATGCTTTATTTACATAGACATTATAGTGTGTAGGTGAAGCTGCCCTATATCAAGCCATGTTGTGAAACCAGGATTATTTAAATTCCACACACCTTTATGTTCTGTATTGAGTTCTGTGTTAGTGTCAAGTGCGTTTGAGTTTACTAAAACACAGTTGACATCATTATATTTAAGGTTTAACCAAAAAGCTTGCACATTTTTGTCTATTTTTCTAAATTTGGTGAAGTTTTTTTGTTCATTTCCTGGTTGAAAGCAGCCAACAGATGCAATACCGTAACCGTTACCCAGCAATCATAATGTTAACAAATAACACAATAGTTCCGATTTGATCTCTAAACATAAATGACGACACCTTTATTTTGTTGAACGAAGGTTTAAACTGTCAGCAAAAAGCATTTTATTATTTATTATTTTATCGGAACAAGGTTTAGTTTGTTTTCGACTGCTCAGGATTCGTCAGAGCGGTCACATGATGTTGCCAGGTGTATGAGAGTAAAAAAGCCAACTTGTACCGGTTTATAGTCCTGCGGGTACGTTTCCATCTTTTGTTTGCTTTCTTAACCTAACTTGACCTTGAAAAAGAATCTAATAAAATAAGTTATCTGAAGATCAAATTAACCTTATTGTACTGTCATAAAAATGCTTTCTTTGCACATAATTTGTCACTGTATTTTGGATGGATTTTTTGCTTTTAATGTCTTGATGATGAACACACCTCTACCTCCCGTATTTCTGCACTTTGTTTCCCACTTGACTAATCTAAAACTACGATAAATATTTACCTCTGGCACTATCCTACCAAACCAAATCATAATTAGAAAAACATGAAAACCTGTCTTATGCACTTTAAATTGCATCTCGTAATGGCTTCTTTCTAATACCCGTCACTGCCTCCACAATAAAAGAGAGCAAAGAGCCGGAGGAAGTCATCACTTAGTGTAATGTGCATGGCAGACATGTAGCCACCTGCACCCCCTGACACAGTGGGGATGGATTTAAAAAGTAAGCCTGCGGGCCAGCTTTGTTACACAGAGGAGGGTGTACGGCGAAGGAAAGCCGTGTGTTTGGCCCTGTTCCCGGTGCTGTTTAAGCTGTTGATGAATGGGAGGTGATGCAGAGAGGAACAGATTCTGAACTGCCTTCGGAGACCTTGGGCCAAGTCACCTTCACCATCATTTATTTTAATCAAAGACGGCTGCAGAGACTTGTCTGCGATAACTGATCCGAACTACTAAATAAACCTGTTGCCCTACACGGAATCTCAAGGGTGCATTCAGACCCTGCTCCTGTCTTTTATAATTCCCGTTTAGCTCGCACACTGTACAGAATGCCTAAACACGATGCACTGGGGTAGCTGCAGTAACTTGTAACACGCTGGCATGGAGAACCGATTGTGGCTGAGTGGCATTCCCATATTTCCAGATGTTTCCTTGTATCTGTCCAGATGAAGACGTATGTAAGCTTTACTGCATCGCTGAAGACTACGACTTCTTTTTCGCCATGTCCAGCAAAGTCAAAGATGGTACTTCCTGTTCTGAACACAAAGGGGATGTCTGCATTGATGGAGTCTGTGAGGTAAAAGTTAAACTCATCTTATGACGCATCTGTATTAGCAGATACAGGATAAACACTTGTGAATTTGATTTAAATTCTATAAACATGGCCTAACCATGGCCCCAGAACAATGCAGACATGTTCAAGGCAAATATAGCTCTTACTGATAACAATTGTAATGCTGATTTATTCTTGATTACAAAAACATTGGACATGATGGCCAAGAAGATTGTTATAATTTGGTGTTTTGGTTCTCAAGATGATTATCGGAAAGCAGAATGAGCCTCACATGAGTCTCTCATTTGGGTTGGGTTGAAATACAGTTGGTATAAACCTCAAAGAACTCTCTCTAATGTGAATGTAGTGCTAGTGCAGCCTGTGTAGCTCAGTGAGTGAATTCTAGAGATTCTAAGCTTTCACATGAGGCCTGGTTTGTCCATATACAGAGAATGAATAAAACTTGGACGTGTCCTTTATCTACAGTTAAGGCACTAGTTTAATTGTGGTTGTATTAATTAAAACAGTAAGAGTGCCTTTAAATCTATTATTTTGTTTGCAGGCTGTAGGCTGCGACCAGATGTTGGGCTCCAAGGCCTCCCTAGATGCCTGTGGGGTGTGTAAAGGTGACAACTCCTCGTGCAAGTTCTTCAAGGGCCAGTACATGCTCCAGCACAGAGCAAATGGTGAGCGCATTTGGAAGCATACACTCTTGTACACACGAGAGTTCCTTGTCCATGTCAGCTTATACAAAACGCAGAGATTAGGATGAGTGTGTGATGATATAAAGCAGCCATGATCCAGTCTGAACCATTTAAATGTCCATCTCCTTTGCCCCAGAGTACTACTCCATGGTCACAGTCCCAGCTGGCGCTCGTAGCATCCGCATCCAAGAGAAGGAGGTTTCCACCAGTTATCTGGCAGCTCGTTCACTCAAGAGGAAGTACTACCTGACCGGGGACTGGACCGTTGACTGGCCAGGGAAGTTCCACTTTGGTGGGACAGTGTTTGACTACCAGCGCTCTTTCAACAAGCCAGAGAGCCTGTACGCGGCTGGACCCACTAATGAGACGCTAGTGTTTGAAGTAAGCTTCAGCTCTGTGTACTGCTCTGTACTTCTCTGTACTGTCCACTAACGACTATCCACTGTGACAGGCTCCCTGGCAGCCCTACCGTGCCTCTTTTTTATCTTTAAACATGACAAAGCTCAGATGAAAGGGCTCTGGGTGGGGGAAAAACCACTTGTACTTGGAGATGTCATGTTTCTAAAACGTACATCAGATGCACGCCCAGAATGAGTGTAAATACAAGCTTCAAAGAGATATTAGATCAATCACAACAGAACAAATCATGCATAAAGTCATTAATAATACGGCTCATGCTTCTCAGGGTTGTAACACAAATCATCTCCTTCCACGTGTGCCGTGCCTCACATATTTATTTGGCACTGTTGAAAAACCACTGATGCAATCCCCTTTATCCAAACTTGGTTAGAGCAAACTGGATTTTGGTCTCCTTTGGCTGAATGGCATTGTGTCTTCTTGCACGTAAATCTCACAATTAAAGGCCAATCTTTCATAGAGATAGATTGAGTTTTTGGCTGATATTTGGTCTTTTTAGCATAATGACTATAGACCTTCCATCTCTAGCACAGTTCTCTTAAAGGTGCACTATTTAACTTTATGGTTTGGAGTCCACCACCTGCTTGATTCTGTAGATGTGCTATTGTTCTGCACAGTCTGACAATAAACAGGTCTACTTTATATTTATAGCTCAAAAATACATAGAAAAACTGGTATTTTTACTGTGGGCAGGTTGCCTCTCCACAGATCTGACCTATAACTTGGTCTTTTTTGGTCTCTAAGAAGATAGAAAGGCTTAATACTACACTGCGAAACATTCCAAATAAAGCGAAAACATCTCCTTGAAGAAACGCTTTTGACGAACCCTCTAACAGAAAAGTTACACAATGCACCTTTAAGTGAGAAATAACTATGAACCACTGCAAACAAAAATGAACTAGTTCTGTCATTCACATTTTAAAATCAGGTTCTTTAAAGCCAACCTTTCCCTAGTGTTTATAATTAGCGCAGTCTCCAAAGCCATAGGTTGAGAGGAAGGACAAGTCACCGTCCATCCCAGAAGAATGTGATGCCGGACAGCTGTATTTTCCTCACGGCAAAATTGACAGGGCGAGTGCCTACCGAGTCATAGCTTTGTCTGTGAAAGCTTAAGTAAACTGAGCAGGCACATGTGGGACGTTACCCCCTCATAACTTTGTCAGCACAAGCATTTTTCCCCTGCACTCTGAACCCTGCCGTGGAAACAGAAGTGGAAACCAGGTGAGGACTAGATACTTTTTCGAAGAGCAGAAGCCTGTCTCCTCTTTAGGGCCCTTGGGCTAGTGCGCAGTGCAGTTACAGAGGGGATATTGGAGTGTAAATCTAGCAGGAATACCAGAGTGTCTAAAATGTTTTACTTCTGACAGGCCTGCCCATCAGGAAATGTCTGTGTGTTTTTGTAACTATTTCAGAATGGAGTAAGTAGTAGTTGGGAGAATGGCATCTGGCTGTCCATTGTTCGTTTTTTTGGAACATCTGCATAGTTGGAAAAAACTGAACCTTTATGGGTCAAAGATTTTCTTAAACTTGAAGAGTGGACTGAAGGGAGTTTTGATGAAAGAAGTAAATATCTTGACAGTGTTGACGTTGTTGTGCTGAGTTGTAATGACTGAGGGCATCTGTTGGAGTGGCTTAGATATGAATAATAATTATAACAATACACTATGTGCATAATTATTAGGGATTTTTTTATGAGCATCAACCTGATATGCTTAAATCCAATAAGAATAAGAAGTTTATATAGCTTGGAATTGGAGAATATACATAAAAATCACAATATGGTCAAATATGCACAACTATTAGGCTATTTTGCTTAATAGTTGTGCGCACAGTATTTTGTCTAATTCGTGGAATTGAAAAAATAAAAGTGAGTTCACATTGCTATAATGGATAACCTTTTCATATTCATGTCTTTGGATGATAAGTAAAAAGTAAGAGACAGAGAGACATATTGAGCATGAGCTTGATTGGAACAATGTCATATCCTTTTATAAACTTTAATGGAGATCGGCATCTAGTCATTTGTAATTATCAATGATATTTATTTTATTTTATTTTACTTTTGGGTCTTTTAATCAAGAGCTCTACAGCCAGTCTTGGGTCAGTAAAAGCATATGCTTTGGAGTTCTGATTGTAAACTGTATAAAGAAGTTTGAGAGTGACGTCACCCATGGCGTCGACTCCAGTCAAATGAAGCTCATGAGACTAGCAGTTGTGCCGAATTTGGAGATGAGTTCTGTATTAGAAATAGGAATTGACTTATGGACAAAAACAAAATAATAACACCAGGATAATATAGAGTGGACTAATATGAACATTTTAAGGCCAAAACGAGGAGCCTGACAGCAGCAGTTACGCAGAGAGGGACAATGTTTTTCCAATACCAAGTGAATTAGTGCCGGAGTTGATGGAGACAGAGTTTAGCAACTACCAGGTTTGCTATGTCCCTCTATATAGACAGTCATGCCTCTGAGGAAGAAATTTGACTATTTTTTATTAAATGGCAATGACTAAAGAGTCTATATCGTTTAAGTCCAGGAAATCAATATGGAAAACAATTTTGTTTCAAACATAATCGTGATTGGGATAGATCAATTTGAGATTAAAGAAAAAATATATACATGTTATGATAATTTTTGTAGTCACAATGTAAAGCAGTGACACTAACCACTCCAGCAACCTACATCTGAGACTCAGACAGAAATAACAGAACATGTTTCAGCCCAGATATTGTCCAGGCCGACTTCCACTTATCCAAACATGTTGATCTTCTGCCAGTGCGTTCTTCTCTAATGCTCTCCACTACACGTTTGACTTAAGCTCTTGTGAAATCTAATGACCGTAACAGTTTCCTATCATGTCTCTGGGCCCGTGGCGCATCTGTCCGGGTGAGCTCTCGGTAGTAGTCCCCTGCTGATTTGCTGATGACACAAACATAATCCCCATAAGCATGTCTCGTAATTACAAAAGGCTGATAAAGAGAGGAGGCTAGCATGAGATTAAAAAGATTAAGAATACTGCAATCTTTACAAGCGGGAAGAGTAAAAGGCGCTTCTGCTGCAAATGAAACAAGTCCTGATTTCTCTCTTTCCCCAGCCAGACTACTTAGACTTAGACAAACTTTACTGATTCACAGGGGAAATTGCTTAGAGACAGTAGCTCACACATTGCAATAACAGAGAGCAAAAAATACATATTTTAATCATTAAAGCCTGAGTATGCAAGCTTTTAGCCAAAACCCTGATTCTTATTTGGCATGAAGGACGGCCTCCACCTGCTTGTTTCCATGGAAATGCTGTTACTTTGACCATCATTTTCCACAGCATGACATAAAACGTATATCTCTATGGACAATCTTCTGAAGTATGGTTTTAACTTCCTGTTTCCATGGGATCATGCAGGTGACCTTGAAAAAGTTCATACTGTACATTTAAAGCAGCAAAAATATGAAGACTTCTAACAAATAGTTCAAATATACAGATTTGTGTATGTACAACATAGTATAATACAATTAATATAAACTATATCTAGGCTATAGACAAAAAAGGTGGTTGCCTCTTACAAAAGGGTGAGTTGTACAGTTGTACGGAGTATGGTATTAATGTAATCCTTTGGGATGTAGTCCTATAGTTGTGTTCTTGATTAATCAGTCGATTGTGTCTTAGTTGACCAAAATGAAGTGTGCAGTAGTTGACTAATCATATTATTATTATTATAAGGATTTATAAAGGACGACTGCAGAAAAAAAAGCATAGTGAGTTAGCTGAAGATTTTTTTTATATAAATTTGATATAAATACATTGTTTCCTAGTACTTTTTTCCATAAATAGTTTTTTTTGCGTGAACTCCCATGTAGTTGTAGTTTTGTGAATGCAGTTTAGCTCAGACACGGAGATATACATAACAGTTTTGAAAGTCGACTTTTTCTGTTTGCCTTTTTAAGAACCTACTTAAGGTCAATTCTTCTGTTGTTTAACATTTGTGTTAAGAAATATGCAGTTTGAAACGCAGATTGAACTCATGAGTTGTCTTGCTTAATGCCTGTCAATGTACATACCTGTCAGTGAAACTTTTAGCAACAATCCTTTTACAAAACACTGTATTGTTAGTAGGTTTAACATTTTTTTGACTCTTTAGTTTAAGTCGACTGATCATTGGACAGGGCGCATCTTCAGTCGACCGAGAATTTCTTTAGTCTTCTCCATCCCGAGTAGGCCTGTATCTTCCAGTGTGGGAGCTGTGCTGTGGGAGCCCAAACTGATCTTGAACTAACTATAGCTGACACAGCATACGGCCCGTGACATCTCCGCTGATCACTCCCAGACGCAGTGAGAAGCACTCTTAGAAAAACAAACGCTGGAGTGCCTGAGCATAAACTGTGACAAGCTATCCACATCACCGCTTAGAGAAAGTAGCTAACAGCAGCAGAGAGAGAGGGGAGGGGCTAGACACAACATATGGCCACTTTTGAACCGAGGAGGATTACGCTTGCTTAATCGAAATTCTTGAGGCGTGGAGCAGTGAGGTCATACCAGTCCAGGGACAGGGATTTTTCACGCCACAAAACAGCTCGATATCTGCGTTCCCATGTTGCAGTTCAGTCATGGTCTCATTGGGCTTGATGAGTGATGCGGTGAAAACCAAAGCCCCATCCTAGAGTCAAGAAAAGCCGAGTTATAATTATCTCACCGGGTGCGTGTTGCTATTGTGTCCGCTTGTGCAATACTTTGTGGACATTGGTGAGTTTGTATGGGCATGTCAAAGCCTCGCACTGTTGCCTTTGGTTTTGGCGTTCAGCTGTCAGAGAAGAAATAAGCTTTAGTTGGATTTGCCCCAGACTGACAAATGGACTATGGACGCGTTTGGATGTGCAACATATTTAGAAGTTATCTTCGATTTACTCTGCGGTCGGTTAGATGTTGGAGATTGGCTTCCTCTTCTGAGAAACTGGTTGCGCAGTGAAAGGGGGGATCACATGGTCAACTGGATTTATGTATGAAGCGCTTAAACGTCTTAGCTGCTCGTCTGCGCCGCTTCATCTAAAACAGTGGTTCCCCTTTCTCGGAGGCGTGAGGAAATTAGGTCCATTTGTGCAAAATAAACCGTTAAAACCAGCACTTGTGATGGGAAAAGTGCTGTTGGAACGTCTTTGTTGAAATAGAACAAAAGGTTTATGTAGTTCCCATTGTTTATTAGCTCTTCCTACAATAAAACGAGGCATTTAACTAAAAAAGCATGTCATTTGATATATTGTGACAGCCAAAACTATTATTATGAGACTTTTGACCACATTTTGGTTATTGCTACATCCCTAATTGGAACTAAGAAATTATGTTTGGGATAGTTGATGAAGTTACAAGCACGAAGGGATATTGCTTTAGTCATGGTCACTATACAAAATTAGTAGTTACATTTTAGAAGAAAATAGCAAGAGTTCAAACCCGGTAGTTTTTGTGTTTACTGGTGTGTTCATTTTAAGTTAGACTTTTTGCCTCTGGTCACTTGTGTCCAGTGCAAACAGTGTTGTATGTGGAAGATACTCAAAAAGTGCTTGGTTTTGGAAGTAGTATTTTGCATAAATACCTCATGCTCCACTATAGCATTGTGTCCTTTGGCATGGTACCTGCCTTCTCTCAGTGGATATAATAGTGTGATTGTGGGTGCAAAACAGTGGCACAGAATGGCTCAAGTTACTTTGCTGTTATTATTATGAGGAACCATAGCTGGACAGTGTTTGCTTTGTGATTGCCCCAGTAGAGAATGTGGTGTTTGTGTAGCTGTAGAGCCACTAGGCACTGGTGCAGTCCTTTTCCTTATGAACCTTTAGGTCAGTCATGATAAGACATTTTGAAACATGATATATTGCTATAGAGATAAATTGAAATATACAATAATACTGCAACTACTTTATGCCACTGATGCAATAACAATGCAATATAATTACAGTAACATATTTTTAAATAGACAGTATAATTTAAAAGGACTGAGCTGCAACTAATAAATAGCAGAATGAACCAATAAGTAGCCATATTAGTTAAAAACTTGCTGTGTGACAACAAAAATACCCCAATCTTCCCACTTATAAAGAAATTGTACACCTCATCTGTCAAACAATGTACCCCAGCTTACGTACATTGAATGATAAGTTGATATAGTAATTATAGTGACATGCCATGAAGACTGGAGACGATAGCTGGGAAAATAACAAAAGGGAAAAGACAGTAGACCATGTACTACATGTACTATGATTCATTTTTGACACTTGTCTGACTGCCATAACAAACAGTTAGCCATACCTAATTGTTTCCATCCCCAAAAGTTACCCTAGAATCATCCTTAGGTTTACAGTGTGGACATGGGGCTTTAAAACTCCTAAATAGAAAATGGAAATGTTGTCTCACGTGTTCGCTGTCTAAATAAATCAAGCTTGTAACAGTGTGGGCTGCAATTTTGTACAGAAAGCCTTGAATGACTGTGTGGTCATAGGTAGCACTTAAAAGCTCTCAATGAGACATGAAGATTTGACGAGGCCACCGCGATGCCCAATGTTCCTCCGCTCCCATCCAAAACACACATAGAGTTGGAGTTTTGAGTGCATTTTGATGTTTGTTCTGGTGCCAGGGCCCTTCTCTCTAATCAGCTGTGTTGTTGGCACACAGATTCTGCTCCAGGGCAAAAACCCGGGTGTGGTATGGGAGTACACGCTGCCCCGTACGGAGAGGAAACCGGACTACAGCTGGGGCGTGGTGCGCTCCGACTGTTCTGCTCCCTGCGCTGGAGGTGAGACTGTTAAAACTCATACTTGGATTGGTTATATGAGAAGTAAAATAGATAGTAAAACATGCAACCTGTTCGTAATAGCTGTGAATGGGCAAAACTGTTGATGCTGGTGATTCATTTACAACAATTACAAGTTTACACACTACTCAGATCCAGAACTGTTTCAGGTAATTCTGATGTTTTGTGATGCATTCGTCATATAAGAAATCATCTTTATTCATTTGTAATATACTAGAGAAATTGAGATAAAACAAACCAAACAAACCAAAAAAGTATTAAAGGTGCATTGTGTAAGTGTCCACCATCTGCTTGTTTCCATGGAGATATTGTTTCTTATACCGAATGTCCCAGTCTGGCATTAAACGTATCCATCTTGCATTTACTCAACAATATGGGCTTTCATTGACCTAAAAACTTACATTCTGAAAATTCTTACATGATCAGTTGTACTAGATATTTTGCAACTAATGTAAATAATATTGATTTAGCAAATATTCAGATAGCAGTAGTTACATAATTTTCTATTTCAACTTACAGTCAATTTTTAGCATGGGAAAAAAGATTGATAAATGATTCATACAATTTTAATCAAGAGCTAGTTTCAACATAGTCACTTTTATATACGAGCATCCAGTCCTATATACTTGTGTCACCATTATTGTTCCCACACATGTGACTCGTGTCCTCTCCAGGCCGGATCTCCACCAAGGCCATCTGTCTGCAGGACCAGAAGATGCAGGTCAACTCCAGCATGTGCAATCCACACACCAAACCCACTCTGGGCTCACATCTGTGCAACACTCAGCCCTGCCCTGCCTAGTGAGTACAGCTCTGTGTGTGGTTCTCACTCTCTCCCTCCATCCTTATGTCTGTATCTCTCTCTCATTCATTTTTATCTCTTTTGTCCCGTTCTCTCTCTCATTTTCTCTCTTTTTTCTCTCTCTACGCTTCTCTTCTCTCTTTCTTCCTCTCTTTTCTCACTATTTCTTTCTTTTTTCTCTTTCTGCCTTGCTTTCTTTTCTCTCCTTTTCTCTCTTTCTCACTCTCTCCCTCCATCCTTATCTCCGTATCTCTCTCTTTGTCTCTCTCATTCATTTTAATCTCTTTTGTCCCATTCTTTCTCTCATTTTCTCTCTTTTTTCTCTCTCTACGCTTCTCTTCTGTTTTTCTTCCTCTCTTTTCTCACTATTTCTCTCCCCCTTTCTTTTCTCACTATTTCTCCCCCCCTTTCTTTTCTCTCTCTCTCACTCTCTTGCTTTCCCTTTCTTTCATTCTCTGCTTCTCTACTCCTTTCTCTCTTGAATTTTCTTTGTCTTTCAGCACGTTCTCTCTCTTTCTGTCTTCCTCTCTCTCTATACTCACTTGAGGTCTGGTGCTGCCCTGTCCTATAATGTTGCCACATTTGCAGCAGTCAGAGGTGCTGTGTTTATTGGCTCGGCTCTTGCACACACTGGTCCCACACAGACGTACATTGTGGCCGGCCAGTGGAGAGCTTGTTTGTGGTCAGCCACCACTCAGCGCCGCCTGTGTTCTTCTCGTCTTTCTCTCTCCAGGCTCTCCTCGGCGCACTCTCTAATTTCACTTTTTCTGTTTGCCTTTTTAAGAACCTACTTAAGGTCAATTCTTCTGCTGTTTAACATTTGTGTGAAGAAATATGCAGTTTGAAACGCAGATTGAACTCATGAGTTGTCTTGCTTAATGCCTGTCAATGTACATACCTGTCAATCAAACTCTATATGCACCTATTCTTATTTCTTATTAAACTTGCATCTGTAAGCTTTACTTTTAGCAACAATCCTTTTACAAAACACTATATTGTTAGTAGGTTTAACATTTTTTTGACTATTTTTTATGGAGCACATGTTTATGGTTAAAAGGCGATATAAAAGTAAAAGCATTATAAGTATAAGTGTATGTCATTAAGGTAAAGCACACTTTATTGAGGGAAATTCATTGTCTGTATATGACCCATCCTTCAGCCACTGTTACTTGGGCAACCCTGCCAGAGAGTATGTATAAATGGACTTAGCTAAAGCACTAGCCCCCACAGTCCAAATAGGAAGTGAACATGGGGGCACCACTGGCTCCATTGACTTTCCAGTTCACTTTAGATTGAAAAATGGTCACCCCTCTCGCTGTAACTGCTGCAGTGAGCCTCCTCATTTTAATCTTAAAATATTTGTATTAACAAACGCTGCACGATTCTGGTGTTTTTATTCCACAGTTTTATCTGTAAATAAATTCATATCCCTAATATGGTTCTCGGCTCCAAATTTGCTCCTATAACTGCTCACCATGTTAGCTTCATTTGGCTGTATCCAAACGTTATAAGCGACACTCACTTAGTTCACTTCTTTATACAGTTTATGGCGGGGACCGATCTTCATGATATTGGCTGGGACCACCTTAGCCGGGCAACTGGGACCTCATCTGTCATGCAAATTGCATCAGTTTGCTACCTATTAGTTGTAAGTTATTCCCAGTAGATATTCATGATTGACTATACATTTAGCCACAAAATGAATGCAGTCTAAGTATCCTAGTGTTGAACTTCAGCAAACACTTGAGAGTCAAGAGAGGGAAGGGGAGAGATCGAGTGTGACAAGGTTGAAAACAAACTCCAAGTGAGTGGTGCTTTCCAAAGATGTGTCGCCTTTCATAAAACGTCAACTTAACTTTAAAACGCTCCCGGCCTCTCGCTGTTCGGAGCAGAATCATGCCTGGATCTGATCCTCTCTGTCTAGACACTGTGCTTGATGGCCTGCATTATTAAGGGAGGTCATGCGCTAAGGGACCAATAGAAAAAGTAAAGGTAGAATCTGAACCTGAGTCAAACAGAGCAACAAGTGCAGATAGATGGACTCTATCTGGACTTGGCTGTGGCTGCTGGAGCTAGTTTGATGTGAAAATAAAATGGAAATTGAACGCATAGAGTAGGCTACGTGAATGTGGGAAACACATTGTCTACAGTAAAATAGCGGAAATGTGTTCCTCACCTTCTACGGTGGTTGGTCTCTCTCAGGCCTGGGAGCTTGAGAGTTCTGCACAGTATTTTTACTGTTCCTAGTACTGCACTTTTCTGGACTGCGATATCTGTTATTTTTCCTTGTATCAGCTGTAACCACTCCTCCAGTTTGGGGGTTACAGCCCCGAGTGCTCTGACCACCACTGGCACCACTGATGCCTTCACCTTCCAACTATGTCTGGTTGGTTCGCCATCACCATTCTCTCAGTCTGTATCTGGAAGTCCCACAGGATCTTGGCTCGGTCATTCTCCACGACCTTTGGAGGTGTTTCCCACCTCGACCCTGGGGTCTCCAGCCCGTACTCTGTACAGATGTTTCTGCACACTATGCCTGCAACCTAGTTGTGTCGCTCCATGTAAGCTTTCCCTGCAGCATCTTACACCCTGCAGTTATGTGCTGGACTGTCTCAGGAGCCTCTTTGCACAGCCTACACCTTGGGTCTTGCTTGTCTTTTGTGGTAGATCTGGGCCTCTATCGTGTACCAAGATTTTCTCTGTATTTTAGCAAATTTCTGATAGCTTTGCCAGCAAGATGAATTCTTGCCATTTTTGTGAGTTCACAAACTCTTGAGAATCTGTCCTGTTTAGCTCTGGGTAAAGCCTTTGCGTGTGAAAGGTCCCACACCACCAGTGGTGTGAAGTCTGACCCATCACAGGGCAGCACTGTGATTTGTGCAGAAGCCAACACTGAACAAACCAACACAAACATGGTAACACTGACAGACCTACTTTAGTCTTTGTTTTTGAAAAACGTGCAGAGGGAAGCACTTTGTCCATTTGTGGACAGGTAAGACACATGTGCTTTTCTCTCAAATGGAACGCACCATCACTGGCTCTGATCGCTTTTAATGAGAGCCACCCCAGCTTGATGTATAGAACTTAGTTCAGAGGACTCCACATATGAATCTGGTGAGAGCCTGGTTACATTTCTGATGGACTGCTAAAAAAGTAATCAGATTATTATTATCTGGAGACGTCAAATTCAGTTTGTCAAAAGTTACGTATACTGAAGAAGTCACGTGAGCAGGACAAAATTTGACCTTTCCTAAACAGTATGATCTTGAACTTTATTAGAATTAGATTAAGACCACATGGTAATATAAAGAAATTATTGTTATTTTGTTTTTGAATTTCCAATATATTATCATTGTAATATCAAGCGCATTGGCTTAATATCAAAACTGAGTTTAGCATTGAGATAAATAACAGTATATTACTTGTCTATATCCCCCCCCTACACACAATACATTACTTTTTTATTTGCTTTTTTCCTCTTGAGTGATTATAGTCTAAAACTACTAGAACAACAAACCCAGCACGGCCTGCCTCCTGTGTCCCTGGCTGAACAGGCCAGACAGCTATCGCTTTCACCATACACAACATACAGCCTCTGTTTCTGACCGGCTTTCCCACCACTGAGAGGGTATTTCCTGACCCTAATCTTAAGCATACCATTTCTCTCATCTCGGAGAAAGGTATTAAACAGCCTTGTTGCGGTCTGACCAACCCTTTTAGGAAAACACTATATACCCGATAAATAACACTAGGCCTGTGTCTATTCAATCAGGATCTCATTATACAGTAGTGTGCACTATTTCTCAGCTGGTTGTTTGTTGGAGTCAATTTATAGGCTGCTGCCCAGGAAGAATGTTTAGTTGAGTGAGCAGCATGAAAGCTTAAACTCCTGTATTAAGACCTCCAGGATGTATGGGCGAGCATTCAAAAAGCCAAGCGGACCTGCACGGAAGAGAAATCATCACAGCCTCCTGGATGTGTGTGTGTCTGACTGAGAGCGAAAGGAAAAAAAAAGTGGTTGCTTATCTGTGAGGCATGTATCTCGAGCGCTGACAGGCCAATCCATGTTTTATTGTGCAGAAAGGGTTGAATTCCCACGGGGCCCTGGCCGGTCTAGCCATGCGAAGACGGTCGGCCCCACACGCCCCCTCCCCTCT
>KN509873.1:0-21141 GCA_000787155.1 Scartelaos histophorus
TATTATTATTATTATTATATATTTTAACAATTGATTAGAATAAATGATTTAAATAATTTACTCTCATTCAGTAATATTTTGTATATTTTAATATTGCAATTTTAAATACCCACTGATCTTCCAAGAAAGTAACAACAAATTTATTTACAACCTAAATATACCAAACAGTCCCAAACTGTAGAGAATAAAACAGTTTTCACATTAGTTATCCCGGCCCCTCATTGACTGACTGTGGTGCATGTTCTCTCCTCTTCCAGAGTCTGACATTGATGCTGCCACTGCCATGATGCTCTTAAACTCTGCCCCAGGGCACCACGTTGACCCATGTAAGGAACACCCCAGCAGTCATACGCTCACCTGTACTTTGTGTTCACTGTCCCATTGCTTAAATCTGCTTTTTCTGTCTGTGCTCTGATTTATGATGTTTTATGTTTCCCAGAGGAAGGTGGCTCTTGAATCAATAGTTTTTAAGAGCATTGCTTTTGACTTATTACTGCTGTTCTAATAGGGGCTAGTTATAAATGTAACAAATCTTACTGAATCCATAAAAAAAAAGAAAATCAGTTTTGTATTGATGTACAAGTAATTTGATTAATTTTTTAAACATCTTTTTGAGGAAGAATGAGGTGTGAACTGCATCTTTGAGTATTACTAACCTCTTCTTTGTCTCTTTAACTTTTTCATTTTCTTAACAAATAATATTACAGTGATTCATTCCTGTTCCTGGATAGTTAGTCTAGCCAAGTCGGCCTAACTAACTAATATTACTAAATCACACGCTTTTAAAGGCTTAGTGGACTTGTATGTACACTAGTTGTTTTTTTGGGTTTCAGGCAAATGATTCGTTCCTCAGCTGAATAATTCTGTCAGGACATTTCCCATTCAAAAAATATAGACATTTCCCTCTCAAAAGACAGAGTATTTTGATTAGATTATCTTGATTGCAATGGAGGACCATTGCCATAGCTTTAAACCCATGAATAGTAAATGTGTAGCTGTATTAATCTCGTCTCTGTCACAGGTAACTCTGATGTCCCTCTGGACCTGTCCCGCCCAGACTCGGTGCTGGTGAGCAGTGACCCAAAGCAGGACCATAACTACAGCAGCATGGCCCTACAGCGCTGCTCGTCCCGCTCCTCCTCCTCCTCACTCTCCTCTCTAGATGAAGAGGGCTGTGAGCGTGCCCAGTCTGTCCGCGCCGGCAGTGAGGGTTTCCACAGCGAGGAGGACATGGACCTGTGGGATGAGAAGGGGGTGCAGCTGCCCACCCTGCGCCGCCCCGCCCCCATTAAGTGGCCCATCAGCAAACGGGCACGCCACGAGATCAAGGTGGAGCTGGATGAGGAGCTGAAGGAGGCCGCTGGATCGTTGCTACACTTGGCTGGGATCCGCAGCTGCACAGAGGGCTCCAAACGCAAGAGCACAAAACACCATCGAAAATGAAGATTTTTTTTTTACCTCCATCAGACTCCACCTCCTGTGTGACCCCCTGATCTCTGCCCCTTGTCCCTGTGTGCCTCCATCTCCTAATCCGCCTCACCTGACATTTTCAGCCTCTGTTTTGTTTGGGATAACCCTGTCCAACACCCACAAATGGCAATAGTTTCACAGTTCACACAGGAGAGCAAAGCCATATAGAGACTTTTGTAACTCGGGGCGAACTTCATTGGGGGGGTAAGTGTTAGGGCACTGGAGATACCTATCCAAAATGACCTGCCTGCTTCTGATGGACTACAAGACTATGATGATTGAAAATGGGACTTTTTCTAAAGCGTTGCATGCTTCCTCCTCAAAACCTGTATCCTCTTCCAAGTGAATCTATTTAAGAAGCGAATGAGTGCATGTTTGTAACAGACAAAATCTAACCTCCTGGGGTGAGCAGTTTCTCTTATTTTGTGCTAAAGATGCCACTGTTTTTTGAACGTTTTGACCTTTGAATCCTCGTAGGAGAGATGCAATAATTACTATCCACATCATTAACTTTTTCAAAATACTCTGGTGGCATATTGAGTTGAGATTTTTTGTTTTAATTTAACTTGAAGAGAATGAATGGAGTAGTATTATTAATTATTGTTAGCACATTTTATTCAGAATTAGAACTAGTGTTACTTTGCCACTGCCAAATTGATTTGCAAAGTCAGCTCTTCTACTCCACTCAATCTTACGTGACCAGTGCTCTTTGAATGAACGTCATTTCATTTATTTTTGCTCACCCACTTACAGTCTGTCATTAATCAGTGTGTTGTTGACATTTACTGTGCAAGCTCAAAGCATATACACATGTTTAGCCTTCGCAACATCTGTGCACTGTGCCAGATGTTCAGACATAGGTGATCTACTCTCCATGGGTTTCTGTGTCAGTGTGTTGCATGTTAACCCACGTTTAAATCTGAAATGCTTGTCAATTAATCTGGCACTATATCTCCTTTTCATAGCAGTTTGATTTGACCAAACCATTTCATATAAAAGAATACAAGTAAGTGGCCACAAGGGCTAATCTAAAATATACTAACTTTTTAAATTGAGCACATACAAAAGTATTCCAAAATATGTGAAAACAATGATTCGTCAAACTCTAAATGTTAACAAATTGCAAAAGTGTAACCCAGAAATTTGAAGTTCTCAGAAAGCTTAGATCTCTGCCAAGGTGCTCGTCCCTATGTCAGAACCATGAAGAAATTGTAACCTGACTGGAGAGTGAAAAAAAAATACCCCTCTGAGCCCCAAAGCTATTGCGAGTAGTTTAAACCAGTCTAAGTGTTACACAGTTTGGACAAACCAGCAGAGTTTGGCCTCTTCCTCCTTGAACAAAATAAGGAAGCCAGTGCTCTCTACACACTCTGTGAAATGGAGTGTTTATTGTCAGCTGATTGCATGCAGTTCACTGAGGGGAAGTTGCGAGGCACTTTAGTAAATGCCACAATCCTCATTTTGAGTTGCTGACACAGTGTAGAATATGCCATGGACACGCACAACTGTACCACAATAAAATGCACACAGTGCTTCTTCCCTTTGGGTCAAAATAGACACAAACCACAACAATGTTATAAGCATGAATGGTGCCATTTTTTTTCTTCTTGTGCCACTGATGTTAAAGTTCAAGGTTCAAGGGTCATTGTCACTGTATTTCCATCACTGTGTTGTTGTGATTCAGGCAAACAATGGCCTCATTTTCTTTTTTTAATTTCAATTATTTAAACAGGAAATGGGAGAGATGGACTCTGCTCAGAGCTGTGACCTAACCAATTTTTGTTGGTTTCTTTCTTTTCTATAGATTTGGAGCTGTATGCTGCAGCTGTCATTAATTCTGGCATACACTGGTCTTGTTTAGCTGTGAAAAGAACAAACTGATTGTTTGTTAATCATCATCTTATTTATGACATTAATTTATGGGATTATTAAACGCAAACTCATATGTTAAGGCTTATATTGAGGCACATACAATATTTCTCTCCCTGTTTTTATTTTCCAGCAATATGCCTTTTCCTTCACTATGATGGTAGTGATTGAGTATTTTGCCAATGTTATTTGTTTTTAATTTAACCATGACTGCCAGGTTTTTATGTTGTTTGTTTTGCTTGTTCTTGAACTTGATAGAAAACAGTTGATTAACACATTATCCTGAATCCTTTTGTTGCCAAATGGATATACAGCTGGGGTATCAAAATTTAGATGGATGCTTTCCCTGTGTACTGTAGACCTTTGTTAAAGGATAATTTAATAATTTTACACTTGTTTTTGTAAGATTTGTGTTAGGTATTATGACTCTAGTCCTACCTTTTATCCAAGAAAACTGCCACTAATGCATCCTGTCAGGTGTAGAAATATTGAAGCTAATAATCTGAAACTCGGTAAAAAGAAGGCTGCTGCTATTTGTTACTATTAGTATCATTTTGAAAAACGGATAAGCTGTGCCCATTTTTTAAAGTAGCACTTGCAAAAAAGGTTGTCAATTATTGGTGACCCTTAATCAGCAAATTTATCAAACAAATGCAAACAACCACTTTGTTACTCAACAGCATTCATTATTTTATTATCTAGTTCTGCAGTCACCATGGGTATGATGATAATGTACATTGCGTTGCATTTGACAAAGCTGCCAACCCAGTATCAGTCTGTGTCCGTTGTCTGCCATGTCTGTTGAATGACCCAACCTTTTGGTTTTTGTATGCTAACCTCTGTTGATAAAATGTTTATAAGATTTATTTTCGCCAAAGATATGCAATTGCATTATATATGGTATTACAAAATATTAATAAAAACCTGTTCTTGTTACTTTGGTTGGTTTTGTGTTCCAGGACCTCTGTATTTGAAATGTTCTCGCATAGGCATTCTTTTGTTCAGAAATTGCAACATGATTTTCCACATAATATAGGATTTGTGTCACAGTTGACGAGTTACATTTTTGATCACTGTCTCCTCCCGCTGTGAAGGCCACCGGATTAACTGTGGCAGAGATTGGAGGATCTGGCTCCATGTGCCTGGATTCTCAGCTTTCACATTGTCGTGTTGCAGCTGGTCGATGTTTCTCAGCAAGTGCAGTAGTTCAGTTGTGTTTTCTCGGCACAAGCTGGGCCCAGCACGTGTGGTAGCTCACAGCCATTCCTCTTTTGCATGTGGTTTAAATGCAGGGACATGGCTGGCTGCCAGGGCACACCTCACTTAAACGTAGATTCCTGAGATGTGCCAGTGATGGATGCAGCATCAGATGTCCTAACGACATGTTGGCTGTAAGTTAATTAGTCATGGAGGACTGGGCTGAACACTGTGTGACCCTGAACAAGGGCTCGTCTGACTGCCTCGGGCCCATTGGCACTGCTCTATTGTTCAATAGAGTCCTGTGTGGACAGAGGGGGGCTCTCCCCTCACTGCCTCGATTCAGCTGAAATCAGAGCAGCATCACCTCCCCCCATCTCCTCCCCCTCCCACGGCCCCACGCCACGCCGGCAGTTACCAGGCAACCAGACAATGCTGGAGCTGTGGCTGCAGTGAGTTTGTGTTCGCCTGTGTGCATTTAAGATGAGTAAAAGTGAGCCAGGCATCCATATGTCTTTGTTCTACCTCATTCACTCAAGCCTATATGATGCATGTCTCTATGCCATCCTTAACTACTGTAACTAAATATTATTCTGATAACTGCTGCGCAGTGTGGATCATAGTGGATTAGGGTGCATTAATCTACGGATTGGAACTGTAATGGGTGCATTAACATGTCATTTCACTTCCTGGCTAAACAGGTCACATAAGCTGTAGGAGGGAGAAGTCAGAGCTTGGCAACAATTTTAATTCAGTTAATATTTTCAACAGCCAGAGGCAAACAGCTGACGATAGCTATATACATATCAGGGCATTTTTAAAATGATCACTGTGAAGTTTATATTAACATTATTGACACATGTTAAAATCTAGGGCTATCCAGGCTATCCAATATATCCTTTGGATACTACTGATTACAATGTGATCAGAAGGGAATTCTAAAAACATTTACTATTGTGAAGCTATGCAGAAGCAAGTTTTGTTTTTGAACATTCATGATAGAAAGTAAACAATTATACACTGATTATAGCAAAATATAACAACATAAAAATGGCACATAATTTCATCCTTCGTGTAGCCAAATCTCCACACAGCAGAGGGCGCTGTCGGGAATCCACAGCATCACTTTCCTCTGATGACCTCTCACCCCGGCGCTTCTGTCTCTGCAGCTCTGAGCTCTTTTGCGGCTATACAATGAATATTTACCCTTTTGTCAGTGAAATGTCGTTGCTGATTTGTTAATTTGGCGACACATTGATTAATGGTTTAGCATTTCTCCGGACCTGACGCTTTATTTGACTGTCTTTGGGAGATGTTTTTACAGGTAGCGGTTCGCTGTTAGCTCGTATGCTCAGTCACGGCTAATAACGCTAATTAAATCGCTGTCATCTGAGAAAAACATCCGGTTTTGTTTAAATCAGATGACAGCCTCTGTTTTCTTTCTTTCAACGTTTTATCGACCCGTTTATTATGATGTGTCAAAGGAATATTGTAGTTGTAAACGTACTGAGGAGTCTTGAATTGGCGAGTTAATGACAGTAAACCCGCCCGGATAAAGCCCAGGAGACTCTGGCTCATGCTGTGAGCAACACTTGCTTGCTTAACGTGGAAACTATCTGTTCTGACAAACGCATCTGTTTTATCTATAATCTGGGATACTTTTTCAAGAAACAATGGCCAACGTCACAGACCTCCAAACAAAATACAGCAAACTGGCTCAGGAGTATTCCAAGGTGCGTAGTGAACTATTTTCCATTTTATATAAAATACTGAGTGTGCACACAGTGGCATCACAGAGTGCCTTTCCGTCTGGTGCTTCTGTCCTTTATTCAATTGCCGTTGCTGTATTTTAAGATTATAAAAATCAGCTAACCATCTAAATCAGCTTTCTCAAAGACTCAAAGCGGTGAATTCATGAATGATTTACGTTAAAGACATCATAAATCAGTGTTGCAGTTTGTGGTGAGACTGCATGTGTCAGCTGATGTTGTTCAGAGCTGCTTCCTGTTCTTTAGCTGAGCTCCAGAAGTGACAGGAAGTGCTGACTATAACTATGTTCTATTAAACCCAGAAAGGTCATGTACTGAAATTGCATTATTTTATTTATTTAAAATAATATTAATGATAATAATACATTTTAGGGCTGTTTTAATTTGTGAATCAAAACATTTGCAAAACTTAATACATTAATTATTAGTTTATGGTTCCATATTAACAAATTAACACAATGCTGCTCTCTGGTCTTTGACAAGAGCATTTTAAATGCAGGTGGAGGATAGATTCACATGGCAGACAGCACAATGTGCAGGCTTACAAGTTAAAGTAATAAAGAAATTTATCTGCCATTTGTGCACACACACAAGTCCATACACAGGGATTCTTGTGCAGGGCCCTAGTGGGTCAAATTATAATTACTATTGCAAACTGTATTAATAGTTTGACTTGTCCTTAGTTGTTTTTGAATAATTATTAGTCTTTGCTGCTGTGTCTTGTTTTTTCAGCTTCGTGCCCAGAATCAAGTGCTCAAAAAGGCAGTTGTGGATGAACAGGCAAACTCTGCCTCATTAAAGGTGAAGTACCTTCCTTTTTACCAGTTGCTTTTTATTCTATAGTCCATGCAAAATGCATTGTTTAAGGTTTATATGGATTCTTATGGCTCACTGTTTAGGAGCAAGTGAAGCAGAGAGACCAAAGTTTACGAAAGCAGGAGCAGGAGATGGACAGCCTGAGCTTCAGGAATCAACAGTTGGCAAAAAGAGTGGAGCTGCTTCAGGAGGAACTTGCAGCTAGTGAAGCTAAAGGGAAAAAGGGGAAGGTAAGAAGATATTTAGGCAACCCAACAGCAATGTATTAAAACGTGTGAATGCATTAGTTGTGGTTTAATTATCTAACAAATGTGAAAAGACTGTAAAATTACCCACAAAAGTACATACATTTTTTTTTGTCTGATAAAGTGCTCAAAATGACTCAGAAACTGTCTTATTGCGCTTTTATCATGTTGTTATGGGATACCGCCTTGACAAAAGGTTCACATAATATTCTTATAGTTGTTATAAATTAAGAAGGTTAATTTTCTTTTTTTCTGTAGAACAAGGGAGACTCTCCTTCTCAGCATGGTTTGCAGACACAGAATGTGTTTGATGAGGACCTGCAGAAGAAGATCCAGGAGAATGAGAGACTCCATATACAAGTACATACACTTTGTACCTTAACACTTCTGCTATTATTGTTTGTATAGCACACAATATTATCCTTTATTTTAGTTTTATGAAGCCGATGAGAAACACAGAAGGCAGGAGGCTGAGCTGAGGGCGCGACTGTCCGAGCTGGAGAGAGCCTCACAGGAGCACCAGGCTGTTGTGGAGGGACTCACCACCAAATACATGGAAAACACAGAGAAACTGCAGAGCGACAAGGCACGATTAGAGGTAACCAGGACGCTGCCAAATATTAGCGGGATGGACCTATGGTTCTGTTCTAATAAGTTTGTGTTCTTTGCGGTAACAGCTAAAAGTACAAACATTGGAACGTGAAGCAAAAGAGTGCAGGATGAGGACAGAAGAATGGTAATACAACTTTAATGCGATCTGATTACAATACCAACCATATTGCGTGGATATGTACTAAGCATAGACCGTATATATGAATGGACATAGCTAACGCGCTAGCCGCTGCGTGCCAAACATGAAGTGCTACAGGAGGTTCTCCCGGCTCCTTCTGACTCTGGCTCCCTTTGACTTACATTAGGATCTTGTCGCTCGTCTCTCTGTACCTGCTGCAGTGATCCTCATCATCTTGGTCTTAAAATGTTCTTATTAACCTGCTCTACATGATCCTGAATTTCTTTTGAATTTGTGTGTCAAAAAATCCTATTGATAACATAGAGCCTGGCTCCAGATTCGCTCCTGTAACCGCTAGCATTGCGAGCCACATTTGAGCAGCGCTGAATGCTATGGGTGACGTCACACTGGCTTAGTCCACTTTTATACAGTCTATGCTACTAAGTGACATTTAATGCATTGCCTTACTTTGATTAATATTTCAGTAGCATTGTTGTACTTAATATTTATAAGAGCATTTTTACTTGATAATACATTTTACTTTTACAGTCAACAGCAGTTGAGGAGATGTCAGACTGAACTTAACCGACAAGTGAAGCAAAGCAGTAGTGTTATCCAGGAGAAAGTGCCCTTCAATGACACCAGTAAATATCAGACAAAATACACTCACAATATATACTGAAGTAATTTTTGATACTGGTAGTAACCTTTTTGTTTAACCATTTAGAATATAATGACTACAACAGCCTAAATGTGCCTCCACACAATCGACGGCACCAGGTTGGTCATTATTAACTATAACACAAATGAAAACACTTATTCATATGTACCGTAATTGTTTGCGCTTATGCTTTTATTTGTTTGTGTTGGGGTTTTTTAGCTTAAGGCACGGGACATAGCGGGTCAAGCCCTAAGCTTCATTCAGGACCTGGTGGCAGCTCTTTTAAACTTTCACACATACACAGAACAGCGGGTGCACATCTACCCTTTAGACTCCTCTATTGAGCCCATTTCACCTCTTAATCAGAAAGTAAGAACCCTTCATTTCTTAATAAATATAAGACATACATTTTACATTCTAACCCTTGCATGATTTGTTCAGTTTTCTCAGTACCTTCATGAAAATGCAGCCTATGTGCGCCCCCTGGAGGAGAGTTTCCTGCAGTTGCATCAAAGCATAACAGAGGACACTGTCACAGTTCTGGTGAGACAAAAGATACTATCTGTATATGAGATGTATGTTTTACGTAGTTTTGCCTTCTATAAATGCTGAGAGGATGTATTTTTGTCATTGAAGGAAACTGTGGTTCAGCTGAAGCCCTTTGCAGACCATTTCTCCTCCTACACATGTTTTTTACAGAAGATCCTCCCCTACCAGCTGAAAAGGTCAGTATTATGTGCGCTGGTGCTAAGAGCCCTCGCAGTGAGGAGACGAGTTTGATTGATTTCTTCTTTTCTG
Organism: Scartelaos histophorus; assembly: GCA_000787155.1. NCBI lineage: Eukaryota > Metazoa > Chordata > Actinopteri > Gobiiformes > Gobiidae > Scartelaos > Scartelaos histophorus. The sequence continues at coordinate 9,556 of KN509873.1, forward strand.
ATTTTAGCCTTGAAGAAGAGTGTGATGCTCCTCTTTGTACTGCTGCCCTTACAGCGAAAAACCAGGAGCTGCAGCAAGACATGAAGAAAGTTACTTCTATATTTGACAAAATACAGAACTATATTAACCTTCTAGCCTTACCAAGTATGTCATAGTGTTTAGTATTTTAGATTTATAATGTATTGAATACATGTTAAGAAAAGAGCCACAGTAACACCAGTTGTTGCCCTGATCTCAGGTATTGAGCAGGATGCCCTGCCACAGAGCAGTACCTCTGCTGTTTTCACTCAGCTGGCTGCCTTCCTCCACTGCGTCCATGATGCTGTTAAAGGTGAGTGAATCAAAACCTTTCTTTCTAGCTGTTAATTCTGATGAATGTTGACTATTTTTCCAGGGTATACAATTTTGGGCTCAATAGACTTACTTTTAATCTTATGTTATGGGTTGCATTGTGTTCCAAGTTTGTTATTTTGTTTGTTCAGAGATGTCAAAGCACTACAACCAGAAGGCGGCCTTAGAACAGGAACTTCCCACAGTCACACAGAAGCTCTGCACCACGACTGAGTGCCTGGTGGGCTCTTTGGGCTCGCTCACCATCGTCACTGGAAAGGTATGACCAGCAGGGGGCGATCAGCTTTTAGACTAGGATTTTTGTGATTGCTTTTTATATACTGTTTTTGTTTAATTATAAATAGCAGATGATTTTGACTGCCACTGAAAAACAAAAATGGTTATTTCAGGCTAAAGTGAGAGGCAGGACTCAGGTGGGCAGCATTAAAATATTCAAAGACACTTTCCAAATCACCATTTGTACAGCTGCTCCCCGCTCACAACAAAGATAAACCATTCTCTTTTGTATTAAATAAAAATTGGATGTGCGTGCTGTGATTGCAGTGTTGAATAAGTGGGACACACTGCAGAATTATATTTTAAGGCAGTTTGTTTCTGTTGGTGAAAAGTAATTAGGCAGAATTTAGTGCTGGAGATATCTGCGTGCTGTAAACAGATGTCTAATTTGTGTTTAAACAAAATGCTGATATTTAATGTGACAGAGGCAGCAGAGAGGAAGTTTAATTGAAAAGAAATTGTTGATTTTACAGATTGCCACGTTCTTTAGCAACAACCTGGACTTCTTCACATCTTCAGGATATGGTCCTAAAGGAAATGCTGTCACTTTCAACCCGCTGCAGGCAGAGGCGATGCTGACTCACAAAAAGAAGGCAGCGGCATACATGGAGGCCATCAGAAAGGTTCAAACTTGCCATGCTCTGTGTAAAATAATGAGAGGTCTATTCTTTATAGTAAATTCTGGTTTGTTTTTACAGCCGCGGCCGCAGTCTGTTCCTTATAAAGAAGCTCTGTCAAACCGACGGATCCTCACCAGCTCCACGGAGAGCAGAGAGGGACTGGCACAACAGGCAAGAGCCTTTCTTTTCAAACACATTCATGTTGTAGCTCCAGGGTAAGTGTCTGTGCTGTTTTTTTATTCAAATACCCAAATGCAGAATGGATAAGGCTCGATCCAGTTGGGGAAACAACTTAAGAGTTTACAGTACAGGGCTGCTACATGTGTCGCAATCATGAGTCAATAAAAATTTGAATGGTCACAATTATGTTGGCTGTTTTAACACATAAAAAGACCAAAATATGTCTCCATGCAATATTTGTATGAATGACACCTTATAATTCTCAAGGTTAGACCTACAACAGTTAGTATTTCTGTCTTCTGTCAAAAGTTTAGCTGCAATTTTTCTGACAAACATTGCGATTGTGATTAGATTTGTGATTTATGTTTTAAATAGAATGTTCAGAGTTTTTAACATGCCTGAGAGAATTTGACAAAAAGACTGAAATACAAACTAATGCACATTTCAGGACATGTTTGTACAGATATAAAATACAACATTAGCTGTTTTTTATGCAAAATAAGATGCAGTAATTTATAGGGAAATTATGATACTTTGCATTCAAATTACAATGGCATACTTGTGTTTTAACATTCATCAGAACTTCTAATAACTGTTTCTATCTAACTCTATCTTACCTTATTGGACAGGTGCAGCAGAGTCTGGAGAAAATTGCACGTCTTGAGCAGGAGAAGGAGCACTGGCTTCTAGAGGCTCAACTCGGCAAAGTGAGATTAGAAAAAGAAAATCAACGCATCGCAGAACTAGAGGCTCAACTGACAGCGGCACTCGGTGGAAGTCTAAACTCACAAACAACTCCAAACCATCAAGAGGAGGAGACGATTCAGAAGACGGCCGCAAAAGAAGCAACACTATGCACCAGTCTGGTACAGTAACATGATAAACTCAAGTGTAGTCCTGTACTAAATGTTATCTATAATTAAATTAGCTATCATTTAGTGATTTACAGTGCAATTTATGTGGTCTCAAGAACATTTTGCACTTTGTATATGAAGTAGAAGTAGCAATATTAACTGGGTGCTAACAAGGTTTACATTTCAATTGGATTAAATTTTATTTCATAGACTTGGAAAACTGATGACCCCAATTAGTAACGGAAAATGCCCGGTCCTGAAATACACAAATTGATGTAACTTAATTAGATATCTTACCTAATCATCTAATAATAGACTGTGTAGCTGTAAAAGAAATAAACAAAGTAAGCATATTTCTTAACATTTCAATCAGGTAATACAAATAAAACTTCATAAAACAAACTACATATACAATTAGGGTGTTTGATAGTAATTATATGCATTTAAGAGTAGTTATTTTCTTTTTTGTGATGAGTGACAGGTCTGTCACTGCTACACAGGGGGTGTTGGCATTCATTAGAGCCCACGCTGAGCATGTTTTTGCTTAATGGAACTTGGATGTTCATGAATGTGCTGAGGAGGCAGAACTGAATGAAAGGGCAAGTCAGGACAGAGTTAACACAGCACTGAGTCTGCAGCGTCAGTAGGTTGTGCTTTGAACTGGTTTAGTTGGTGATTTGTTACGGACATATCAATAGTCGTTATCACTTGTAGTTGTTATAACTAAATCGGTCAGCTGTAAACTAATATTTTCTTGATTGTGTCTTATTATAGTTTCTCTTTAGATCTGATTTATTCTTTAAGTGATTTGGAATGTACTGATTGCAAACACGAAAAATGTCTGTGTTATAAGTTGTGTTGTTTCATTCTCACTTGTTTAACGCACACTGTCTATTAAGGCTAAGTTCTTCCAAACAAACTGAAAATTGAATCTGTCTTATAAGTTATGTTGTTTCATTCTCACTTGTTTAAGTTCTTCCAAACAAACTGAAAATTGAAAACATTCTGTTCCACCTTGTGATGTCATGCAGTAATATAGCAAGAGCTCCACTGTGTTTTTAAACTCCATGCACAACTAGAGTTCAGAACTTAGCCCTGGAATTTCCAAAAGGTAAAAGGTTAACTTGAAAACTACCTCTTTATGACATCACAAGGTAGAACAGAGCACCTGCAGACAGATAATGCACTATTACTCTGTACATGAAGCAAAACACAACTTCCGGTATGTTTTTGATTAGGTAACAGGATTCTACCGTGGCTTAAAGCTCACAAGAGTTGATTTTGAGTCATCTAGGACCATTAAACATTGTTGAATATTTTCCTACAAATTCTTTATTGTGTGGTTCCTAGTATGTTTAACAGCTCATTTGTTATTATAAAGTAATTCATGTTTTAACAGATTTTCTTTTGTGTCTTCAGGTTGGCATGTTGTGCACAACACCTTCAGTAGAGCATGTGAGTCGTGTTTTATGAATGGATGCCAGTTAATTTAACTGCACAGCACTGAAACAACAAATGTGTTTGTTATGTCTGCATGTTTGTGTGTGTCTGTGTGTGTCTGTGTGTGTCTGTGTGTGTCTGTGTGTGTCTGTGTGTGTTTGTGTGCAGGTGGGGGATGAGGAGTCCAGGGAGCAGCTCATAAAGACTCACTACATGACCAGAGTTGGAGAGCTCACCACACAGCTCCAGATCTCTGACAGTAAAGCTGTGCACTTCCACTCAGAGGTGATGAACCAAGTTTATCAATGTCCCCTGTTTGCTCGCTCAGCCATAGGCCGTATATATAAAAGGACATAGCTAACGTGAACCAAGTTTATCAATGTCCCCTGTTTTATAGCTCAGCCATAGGCCGTATATATAAAAGGACATAGCTAACGTGCTAGCCGCTGCTTGTCAAACAGGAAGTGCTCCAGGAGGTTCTTCCGGCTCCTTCTGACTCTGGCTCTCATTGACTTACATTAGGATCTTGTGGCTCTTCTCTCTGTACCTGCTGCTGTGAGCCTCGTCATCTTGATCTTAAAATGTCCTTATTAACCCGCTCTACATGATCCTGAATTTCTTTTTTGTGCTGTTTTGTTAGTAAAAAAATCCTATTCATAACATAGAGTCTGGCTCCAGATTCGCTCATGTAACCGTTAGCAGTGCGAGCCTCATTTGAGCAGCGCTTTTATACAGTCTATTAGCTCAACATAATCGTAGTTCTAGGTGTTGATTACGCCTTGGAAAAAAATCTTGGTTTTTTTGTTTTTTTATGTTTGCCTATAACTGATTAGAAAATAGTAGAATTTAGAATTTAGATGCAACGTGGCATTTTTCAATTACAGATGTTTGGATACTTATATAATACCCTAAATTTATCCCGGCATCATTGCCATGGAAATACAGTTTGCATTTAATGTCATACTGTGGAAAATTCCTGCTAAAGGAATAACCTCTCCATGGAGAGAAGCATGTAGCCGATCCTCCTCCAGAAAAGTTACATAGTGCATCTTTAAAGATAATCTTAGTGCGCCTGTATCTCTTTGTATCTTTTATTTTACATCTATTTGTTTCATTTCAGTGCCGTGCTCTAGCTAAGAGATTAGCTCTTGCAGAAAAGTCTCGAGAAACACTGACTGAAGAAGTGAAAATCTCTAACCAGAACATCACGCGGCTACAGGTGCGGTTGTTTTTACACGTTTTCTTGTGAAACATCTGCCTGAACCCTATAACTATATAACGTTACTGTTCATTTTTTCACTGTTTTACTGCAGGACGAGCTGATGACCACCAAGAGGAGCTATGAAGACCAACTGAGCATGATGAGCGACCACCTGTGCAGCATGAATGAGACTCTGAGCAAACAGAGGGAGGAGATTGACACTCTCAAACTGGGGAGCAAGGTATTTCACTGCCCGTTAACCTCAGCTGCTGTATAAAGATTCGGTATTATGCATTTTGGGGGCTTTTTAAACATTATAGCCTTGGTATTTCCTGTAAGTCTGCAGTCTCTTGGTTGAGAAAAAGAGAAGTCATTTTTGTCAGTTTAGTTCTTTTAGTGGGATTATAAGGATTTAAACTGGAAGCAGGTGAATTTTGGCTGCAAATATAATGTTTACTTGTATTTTTCAAAAAATATTGCTGTTAATGCATGAAGTCCCATATAATGTAAATACTGCTACATTTTAAGTTCTTTTAGCTTGCCTTGTCCCCTTTTACTATAGCTGACTAATAGGACACATTTGCGCTCCAAAATTGGCAAAAAGGGTCAAAACATGGACTACATCAGGACTAAAACAGCAGTAGACATTACCTCCTGCACCAAGCCCCAATGCTGACTTTAACGGTGAAGTAAATATGAACTCATTCAATAAAGGCTAAAACCCAATGACTATTTAAGTATTTAAGTGTTCACACATCCCTATAAACTAGTAAGAAAATAAAAGTGAATGGGTGTCATTATTCAAGGTGTAGCCGTAGTTGCCATAGTTGCTTAATATGACTCATGCCCTCTCTTATTATAACAAAAAGAAGGAAATACATTTGAATGTTGAAAAGCTTCCCAACATCATTTATTTTATTGTTCGGTCACCACTTGTCAGATCCCGTTAAATCATCGTCAAAGGAAAAGTGATAAAATATGTGTTTTTAAAAACCCTTGTTCATTTGTGTAATCTGACATTGTTCATAATCGAGAGGAGCGGCGCACAGTGCAGTCTTAGTGTTACTGTGATGAGGGGTAGTAGGTAGTGAGCTCTGATGGCTAAAGCACCTGCCGAGCGTCTGAAAAAGCCATTATGTTGGTGGGGAGAAGAGGAGGGGTCGTCTGAAGCGCGTGTCCCTGCATGTGCCTGCTCTGATGAGGGCTTCTCAGACTCGGCAGGACGGGGCACGTCTGGTGAACGTGGTTATTTTCTCTTAAGAATCAGTTTCAAGCCTCATCATGTTAACAATGTGCTTTTTCGAATACAATGCAAATGTCCATTCACATCAAGTCACTGACTCTATACTACGGGTAATTTTGGAAATATATGACTGTACAATTTTGCTTTATACATCTCTGAAAAACGTTAGCTAGCATCCTATTTTAGGTATGGACTATTTTAACCATCTTACTCTGGTGCAGTAGTCATATTTAAGGATTCAAATCAAAACTTAAATATGAAACAAAAAGTTGAAGAATGGCTTTAGTACGGCATTTGCTAAGCTGTACTTATTTATGATATGCCTCAGAAGTGACTATTTTTCCTCCTGTGTTTGTTTTTAGATAACGTTAAGTTACACTTTCACTTCTTTTTTACTTGAACTTTAAAATGTGCTTTTGTTTTGTAGGCAAATGCCAAGAAAAACAAAGGTCGCTAGGACTGCCTTCTATTCTCTGGGCATTTCATGGACTATTGTGGAACTGGATATCCTGCCATCTTGATTATGAAACAGGACTGAAGATAAAGGAAACAAGCACTGATCTCTACACCTGTTAAGCAGCAATAACTGTGCGGACTTTTGCATTCTTTTACCGAATAAATGTTTTATCCATTCCCTTGGACACTGGAGAAACCACCAGTTACGACTTTACAAACTGTTTGAATCTGAGAGTGCAAACCCAACATGGATGAGCTGAAAATTTGAAGACCAAACCTAATTAATTGGTGTGTTTTACTGCTTTTTGTTTGTGTGAGACATTCTTCTCATTGGGAGGAGTGTGCTGAGTCAATGTGCCCTCGTGTGCTGACTGTAGCACCAGACGTTTTGTCATCCAACGGTCGTGGATCAACTCAAGAAATAATAATAATAATGTAAAAAGCTGTTTGAAGAGAAATTGCCCCCTGTAATACTTATGCCTAAATTATTCATAGCAATTTAAAAACAATCTAGAATACAGAATTTTTGTTTATTTCTTTTCAATTGTTACACTAAGCGGTGGCAAACAGATTGTATAAGATTTCCTGCAAAACATATGCAAAAAACTGAGACTTTTGAGATTCTATACAAGGTTATGAATAGTACTGGGCTTAACTGTGTATGCCAAGCTGCTGCTCAGAAGGGCTTCTTATAGTGCACAGATGAAGTGCACATTCCTTTTAAAATATAACTGAAGTTGAGAACGATTTCTGCCTCGAAGCACTGAGTTTACCAACGCGTCAGACAGACAAGTTGAAGCGCGTGAAGCCTCGTCTTTTCTGTGAACACAAAGTTTAGATGTTTTTATCACCAAAGTTCAAATATAGATGTGTGCACTCTAAAGCCCACTGTAGCTTCTAATAATTAATCATGTATAATAAATGGAACAAAAAGGGTCAATAATATGTAAATACACTAAAGTTTCAGAAAATCTATGACATTTCATCTGAGTTTACATTTTTTTAAATATTTTTCTCTGTTAAATTAAACCTGTAAAAACTTTCAAATTTTGCATTTTGATCTGTGTATTTTTCCATTGATTTTTCATTCTGTCTTGCTGTAACCTGTCCATGAGTCACAACAGCACCAGGAAGTCTCTGGCTTGAATAGACACGAGGGCAAAGATCAGTAAAGATTGTAACCAGATCTTAGCCCATAACACCTGCCAGCAAATCTTTTGCCACAGAAGATTTGCCACTAATCTCAAATCATTAAACAATATTTGTATTTTTTACAATGTAACCACTGGGAAAGCACATATAAACTCATGTGTGAAACAATAAAATGCTTACTCAATGTAAATGAGCAGATCTTATAATTATTTTTAAACTGGTGATTATTGCAGTTTGTCTCCATTATTGTTCCTCTTTTTTGCAGAGTTCATCAAACCGGGGTGAATTTAAACTATAATTTAAAAGGGCAGTATGGAAACACCCAAACCACTGGGAAATTAGACAAGATCACGTAACTGGACATTTGAGAAGTAATGGAATTACTATTTGGTGTGGTCATTATTATTTTATAGGAAAGTTATGTTTGCTTTTGTGTAAGATGGCCTCAGTGTTCAGTTAAAAAGTTACAGATAGTGCAGGTTACCTTGTATTCAAGATTCAAAATGCCTTAGGGAAGAGTTTGCCTCAAGATTTTGCCTTAAGAAATCCAAGGCTGACTTAAAGTTGTAACTTCAGTTGGTGTTTGGGGAGATCTAAACCAAAAAGTACAAAATATTTGGTTTCTAAAGGTATTCAAAATATTGAGTTGGTACCAAGTCAGTGGTTACAGCCTTAACACAATCACTAACCAATCACTTTTTTCCACAATTATGTCAACTGCTTCCCTGCTATTACCCACTCAAACTGCTATAAGCAAACAATATAAAGCGTAAATAAGTTTGTGATGTAATTTTAACTAATGCTATCCATCTGCTTATCACTATAACATGGAGACAGAGTTTGTTGACTGCTGTGTTTGGGTAATATTTTCTCCTACGCCCATGAACGCAGCGCGGCTGTAGGACGGTTCATCCCCCCGGCCCCGTCCCGCAGGAGGACAGTCTGAACTCGGGAGGGGAAGCTACCACAAGTCCCAGGATTTACACTCTGCCATTTTGAGGAAAACCGGGTCGACGCGGCGGCTCCAAGCGCAGCCAGAGCAGAGTCATGACCTAAAGCCACAGCGGGCCCCTGTTCCCTTGTAAGTACTTTTCCTCTTTCCACGTAGCCAAGGCTGCTTTGGCATAACTATAGGCTCCTTGTTGGAAGCTGCGCAAACCACTGACGTTTGTTTTCGCTTCCAAAATGTTTGCGTTCCTGCTCTGTGATCGTTGTGGCCCGTGCGTAAAAGGCCAGTACAAAAAAACAGCGAGGAAAAGTTACGCGCGGCCACAACTTTGCGCAGACTTCACAAATCAAAACAATAACTCTTCCACCGGACCAACATGGGCCTTTCTGCTCTGGACACGGGGCCGGGACTTGTTAACGTGAATGATGGACGCGTGCGTGGATGTTTTCTTTCTGCTCCGGTTCCCGTGGGAGTGAAAAGTGCAGTTGTTTACCGACACCGGCTCCTTCTAAATCTGACCGGCGAAGTGACCCCGAGGCGCACGCAATCCGCCACGAATCAGTGTTCACTTAAACTGTTGTCCTAATTAAGATGGTAATTAACTGATAAACAACAAACGCAAACCACCGAGGGCAATCTGGCTAAACTGTAACTTTATGAATTTATGGGAAGTAGCCTAGTGGAAGATTTATAGGCTGTTTTCATTTTCTGGGAAACATGTTTAGGCTACATTGGTCTCTTTGTTTTCCATTTGACATAAACCTAATCAATGATTTCAAAAGAATTACGTTAAGAAAAGCACTGGTAGACTGCCCATAATGTCTTAGTTCCTATAACACACTAACTCTTCCTTTTTATACTGTGAACCGCAATAAATTCAAATAATCTGGACACTGCAATTTTGTGCAGACATTAACATTGGTTTAGTTTGAGCCATTTAACCTACTTTGTTGTTTCATCTTTATCAGATCAAGCCTATATTTCTATATTCTACTCTATAAAATGATTTATGCTTAAGAAGTTGGCTACTTCTTAATGTAAATCAATATTTAGACTCGGTTTAGTCTTTGTCCTGTTATTTTGTTGTTGCATCTTGCTTTGACCAACTTTTTATGCTTAACTTGTACCTATATTGCATTGTGATGTTAAATAATGAGCCCATACAAACTGCCACGCCATTGGATAGTTGAATTGTTACTAGAAAAGCAGGTTAGTCATCCTCACATATTATTGTAATGCAGAGAAGTTGACACAAATAAACTTTTGAATTGCCAACTCGCTGCTTTCCAGTTTTAGGATAAATGGGCTTGTTAGTATTCAGATGATAAAATGATCCTCACTATTGTCTTTTCCCGGAAACATTTAGGAAAAAAACAGGAACTTTTATCAGGAAGCAGCTGCATGTGATGTTAAAGTTCAGTTTATTTTCTCTTTTTCAGCATTTTTATCACCACAAATGTTCCCCTCAGTCATCAACATGTGGCTAAACGCTGCTTTTGGTTTTCTAGCACCAGGATTTTAGACTAGAGGCATGTGACGGTGATATGATTATTTTAATTACAGACGTTTTAAAATAAAACATGACTTCAATGTTACTCATAAACGGACTGGAATTTATTATCTTATTGTCAATATTGACTCAGGACTGTTCCTCATTTGCGGTATTATTCTGTAACGGCATTTTAACCCAACCACAAGACAGACAAGCTCATGTACAAATGCATTAGGATCACAATGCCAGTGTATTTGTGACTTTTTATAATTCATTAATTAATTCCTTTATTAATTTCTTGCTCTCCTGCAGAGATTTTTGGAGCTATTTCAGCAACTTCAAGCTCTAGACCGTTTACTCAGTTGGTTAGGTCTTCTCCCAATATATAGTCCAATAGTTATAGTAAAAGCATCACTCACTCTGGGAACTAAAGCCACATTCTTTTTGGAGAATGCCAAATATGGGCATATGTTTAACGTTCTTATTTTGTTCATTAATTGCAGGAAGTGTTAAGGTTGATATTTGTTGTTCTATAATATTCATTACACCCACTAATGTAGCCACAGCTGCCTTGGGGTAGACTGGCAGATGCGAGGCTGCCAGTCTGTGCCAATCTGTGCCAATCTGTGCCAAAAGCCCCTCTGGCCACCACCAATCACTTACATACTCTCAAACACGCAAAAAATCTAAGGATAGAAGGAGGAATCAGGACCTTTCTATGTGTTTTCTGCATTTGAAACATCCTTCAGGGGTAAATGTCGGTATAGGTCTGGTCAGGTGGTCAAGTTGTGCGATGTCGTGTGTGGATTAGGGTCTAAAATGACTGACATGACGTGACATTTTGAGTGCGTTTTTTAAAATTTCGGAAAAAAAAATAATAATAATATGCACTAATTACCGAAATATTTGTTGACAGTTTATCAAAAATTGACCCAGCTGGAATTTCCTGTGTGACTGCTCCACATCCCAGAGGAATTTCTGGAATGTGATGCTTTTGTCCTCCGCAGATTTGACTAAGTCCTTTTTTTTTACTGAGAAATCCTGGAAGAGGTGGACTACGATGCGTCTAATAGGTCTGGCCTGGACTCCCCCATTTAGATCTCAACCTTTCCTGTCTCCCGTCTTCACATCATTTTTTCAGGATTTCCACCAAGCAGAAAGAAGTGACTAGAGGACTCGACATGCCATTGCAAACGCTCATTAGAAAGATGTCCTCCTATGTTTCTGTGGACATGTCAATCCAGCGTAGCGCCCCCAATACTTGTGTTTATTTATAGCAGGGAGAGCTGCCACTGGATCTTTGGCTGTGATTTTCAAGTGTGGAGGGACGGATATAATTGCAGCTTGCTTCTTTCATATATTTCCCCCAAGT
>KN509875.1:5147-15517 GCA_000787155.1 Scartelaos histophorus
CACACACACACACACACACACACACACACACACACACACACACACACACACACACACACACACACACACACAACAACAGATTTCCCTGAGGTTGTAAAAGCACAATTATCACCTACTCCAGGATGACCGGCAGGTTAAAGGCCAACTGTTTCTTCCAATTATCTGTGTGTGCTTCCTGTGTATTGTGTGTCTATTATGTGGGTGCAGTGGTGCCTGTGTTTATGTTCAAAAATGGCACATTACGATCTGGCCCACAACAGCACAGCTATACCCCTGTGTGTACTCATGTGCGCTTTGAGCAAAATCTGTGTGCTGGTAATGGTGTTTTTTATAGCTCAGATAGTGTTTAGTCAATACTCATCCAAATAATCATGACTCCATCACCATTAAAGCTGTGTTTAAAAAGGGCAAAATCTCAGTGTGATGAAAGAGAAAGTTACTCCAATTTCTGTATACTGTATTTTGGAGTGGAATCACAGTTTCAGAATACTTTTGAAAGACAAGTTTAGTGTTTGGCATCATTAAATCTCCAACGGTTTAACATTAGGCTCACTGGAAATTCAAATTTGTGATGATATCTGGTCCTAGGATCGATAAGTGACCCTCAATATCCCCAAAAAGAGCCTTCCTAGACTACAATACAGCCCTTTGTAATGTGTAACAGCTTTTAACAATAACCATTGTTCTGCAGAGAATTGAAACTGAATTTTAAATTAACATTGACTGAACTGACTGAACACTGGAGCGCTACATTCTGCATTTTTACGCATGCTAAAACAGTCGATACTTTGCAGTCCATAGTATGTCTGTCTTTTATGTTCATAGTCTGTGTATACATTTATGCACATTTGGAGCCAGCTGCTTTGCCCTTCACAAAACAGGGAAGCTAACCGTTTCATTAGCATATAGACTTGTAATCGAGTAATTTGCATAATGGTGAACTGTGGGAATATGGATTGTCTCATCTTTGACATAAAGAGCAAATTAATCTGAAAGTGAATCTAAAATGTGGTTGCCGTAGGTGGATTTCAGAGAGATAAAACTTTACCTTGACATTGTATCATTGTTTACTTGTGGCAGACTTTTTACACCCACTCTTTAACACTGCATCTCTAATAGTTATACAGACTATCGCTGTAGTATAAACTGTAAAAGTAAGTGTACAATACTGTATATTACTATCATCACAGCAACTCGGGGGTCCAAACAAGCAGCAATGATCTATGACCTACAAAATGGAAAATAAGTAAAACAAATACAGTACATTTTACAGCTTTAATTTCAACTTATAACTTTAAATCTTTTCTATGTTGCTATGTTTATATATGGCAGCTGTCTATCTATCCATCTGTCTAAATAAATGTGTGTTAACGTCAAAAAAGCAAGTCCCAGTCTTTTAACATATTAGTACATAATGCAATATCATGATACATACAGACAATGCACACAACAATATAGATTTGCACTGTAACCTACATTTCTTTTTCGGGTAGTGAAATATTTTACATAAAAACTGACAAATTTTTAGGTCATAAATACTGTACGTCTTATTGCACTGTATTATCCTTACATTTTATATAAAAAATAAATCATATCCTATAATTTTGATCTTCATATTGTATAGCTTTTTATTTTCTTCTTACTGGTGGTTATAAAGCTTTATTATTATTGTGTCCAAGTATTTTCCCTTAATACAGTATGTCTACATCTGAGAATATAACAACTGAAAAACAAAAAATGTGTATTACTATTTTGGTGACAAAGACATAAAAGAAGCATGCCCCAAGTAATTAAAATATTTCGAGAGCCACTGTGGTATTCTACAGTTGTATGGTGCAGGGTTTTTAAACAATCCCTATACTGTGCTTGCCCTTTCTTTGCTAATAAACAAAGCAACCACATTATTATTCATTATTTCACTGATACAAATATATGATACAAACTCCTACTCGTACATAATTCATAAAGCACTTAATAATGCAGATATTTATCCACATTTATTTATTAAACAAAACAAGGCAAATACAACAAATAAAGCTATGTTTGCACTGAATGTTACCCTGGGAGAAGCCTCATTCATGTCAGCATAACCCACAACTAAGTACTTCGTTAGTACTTCATTAAAGCAACTTCATCGTTGATATTTTTGTCTAGATCCCCAGGGCAACCATAAGCGAACTACAGAAAAAACAAAAGAGAGAGAGAAAAAAAACAAGAAGCAACGACTGAACAAAGTAAAGGGATACATTTATACAACAAAGAAAAAGTCAGCGCCTACAGTATAAATTGTATGGTGGCACTGACCTTGCAATCTAACTACAAAGGATCACGTGCTGTCCTCATCCCAAAACCTTTTAAATATAGAGAGAATGATTTTTATTTTTTATTTTTTTAAAGGGGTAGTATCTATCCAAGAAAGCAATTGCATGAATGAAATGAATGAAAAGGAGACCATTCTTTTGGACAAAAAAAATAATAATAAAAATGTAAATAATATCTGTCCCTTTATCACTTCAAATGTTGTTAAAATGAAGATTACTTCCAACTTGTAAATAGACAATGCTGCTAACACAAAATAAAACAGCTTAAGCCGAGTCCTTTCTTTGACACTGTAAGAAAATAAAAAATAAAAAAGAGACAGGGGGCATGTGTCAGCACTTTATGCATCCCATAAGAAACCACTGGGACTGAACAATAGACCTGAAGGTGAGGGAAGACTTATAATGTCCCCTTATGTCTTATCTCATCTTATCTCACACAGACTTCTTAGCTCTCTAATTGCATATGTGTAAAAGTCACTGTGCTGACCAACTAGAATTTTATATATCAACTTCTATCATTTTAACCCTTCCTAGAACCTGAACATACTTTGATGAAATGCCCTCATGAAGTTCAATGTGATGTTTTTTTTTTTCCCCATGTTCAGCTATTATAGGTAATGAAATAAACGAAACTGCTACAAAAAGGTGTTTGTTTGTTATTTTCAAATGAATGGTTGTGACAGGAAAAGCCCTGCAACTTAAAGCCCAGAGTGAAACTGGATCATGCCCACACTTGCTGAGATACAGGTAGGGGATCCAGCCTCCTCCAGTATATTGTCAAATAAATTTCAAACTATTAATAAATACAGCTAGTGTTGCCACGAATCACAATGCTAACATTTCAAACTTGATTTTAATCCCACGGAATAGACTCGGTAATCAATACCAATTTAGAAACTGATTTCCTACTCCTATATTACTTCCTTTATTACTATGTGTTATTCAGCGCTATTCAGAAAAGTTTAATTTCTGTCCTGTAAATGTGACTTATTTAGTATTGATACATGCTCAAATGAGTATCTAGTTTCAATACAGTTTTCAAATCATTTCATCTGATTTTCTATACTTCTGACAACCCTAAATTCTAGTTTCAGAATATGCAAATCCAAAATATTACAGCATTCAGTATAAAGTGGACACAAGATGATAAACATGAATATAAAGCATGGAGGGGTGAGATAGCGCAGAAATGTACACACATATGTTTGGTGTGAAGTCAACAACAGCAGGTGGGTGACTGGAGGCAAGCGTTTTCCTGCAGCTCCTAACAGCATGACGGGATGCATGGACACGCACAAAAAGCCCACAACAAGGGCACTTCCACACGCTGATTTCACTGATATACTCTGCGCCTTTACACACTTCACTAAACAACCACATCAAAATGATATTACAATAACTGAAGAGCCATTTTGAATTACAAGCATCAGAATTATGTCCAGTGCCTTGTGGTTGAGTTTTCATTCAAACCTCATTCAAAATAAATATTAAAAATGTTTAATACATAATCCACATAGAGTCATCTATGTGCCTTCTTGAAAACTTCAGGTTAATTGTAGGTCTATAATCAGTTTTATAAAGCCACAGATATGACGGTGTACAGTCAGGAGGTACAGGCAGCACATGAGTAACTGGTGATTGTATGGCATGTCCACTGTGCTGGAAAAGCATTTTTTCTGCTCAGTGAAGCTCACACACACCAGCTGTACATGGCACTGAGGTTATCAGCCCCGACTAAAACCATTGCCACCAGGAATATTGGCAACTCTGAAGGACTGGGTAATTAGTAATTGGTTACAACAGCAGCTTTAGGCAAAAATGTAACAGTTGGTGCTGGGCAAGGAATAAAAAAAAAAAATCAGGGAATTCAACAGACAGATTTTGAGAAATCATGTCAAAAAATAAAATACATAAGCGTTGTTTGGCAGCCATCCTGGAGTGTGTATGTCCATGTGACTTATTGATTTGTGGATCCCCTTAAGGAATAAAGAATGAATGGTGACCTCTACAAAGGAAGCGACTGGGGACAAAAAAATATGTCAAATCTTTGCAATATTTTACATATGCCCACATAGAGACAGTATACAATATAGCAGCGATATTTTATTCATCAATAAGAACATCAGATAGATTTAGTTAGAAGATATTTGCAAATTTTGTTAATTTAGTTATAGGAAGTAACTGTAGTAATACTGGTTGCACCTCGGAGAAAACTGAGAAGTAGGAGCATGTAAGAAAATGGCAGCTTTCTAATTTACATTTCATGCATTTTCAGCAATAGTGCAATTACTACGAAGCGTGCTGAATGGGCCTTAAGAATAATAGGAGAAGAGGTTAATCAAAATGGAGAGGATTTCTGTTGAGGAGGGTTGAAATGAAAGGGTAACAATATGAAATGTGATTCAAAAGTGTTGAAAGATGTGTCAGATGTGCTTTATCTGTAAATGATTAAAATAGCAAGGGGAAAGCTCTTCCATCTCCCTACTAAACTTCAGTCCTTCATCTCGTCATCTTCTCATCTTCCTCATTCGAACCCTGATTCCCAACCCCCTCCGCCCTGCTCTCCATCAGCTCATTGGCCATTCCTTTAGAGCAGTACACGTCTAGTATTCAACAGTAGCACTAGCGCATGATGAAAGCCTGTGTGAGGGAGGGGGCAGGGGTGGAGGGAGCAAAAAGGGTGTGGTTATCTGAGATTGTGAGCTGGAATAACAGATCAAAAACTTGTAATCTGTGAAATGTCAGCCACAGCAGAAGAGACCACCCACAGAGAGGCGAGGAGTTTGATAGAGGATGTGGAATACCAAATTAGCTTTTCACTGTTTTAAAAAGTGAGGAAAATTATAATCAACTCATAACAGTGAAGAAATGGGTGTTAAAAAAAAAAAAAAAAAAAACCTGCAATTTATTGGTCTACTTACAAAAATATGCTAAAACGTGCTGACATATATTAGCACAAAAGAATCATTGTTCAAAACTGAAAAAAATAAAAATAAATAAATTATGATGCATTTATTTTTTCACCATAATCCCATTATTGTTAATATGAATGTCAAGCTTACCATATATTGTATCATATTAAGAACTGAATGGAGCTAATGGATAAAAAGCCAATTTCAACAGATAATAGCAAATAAGTATGGCTCTATAGAGGAGATTAACATGAGCTCTAAACTGTGGACCAGTTTTACAAAGTAGAATATTAACAAAACCACAGCTTTTCTAACAATCTTTTGATTGATGCATTGCAAACAAGTCTGAGGTCACTCTGTTTTTCTGCCAATCTGTTCCTGTTGAAAGTAGGACAATACAACAAGGTAACACATTTGTCTTTGATTGGCAAGAAGTACAGTGTCCTCTTTGTCTAATACCTCCTACACTATCCCTGATTCTTCTGCTTTCTCCTCTTTGACTTTCATAATATCCTCTCTTGCCTCCTTCCCTCTAGTTCTGTCCTTATCCCTATGTCTCCTCTATAGTCTCTTTGTCTCCCCTCCTAGCTTCCTCTCTCCTTGTCTCTTCTTTCTTTGTCCACTCTCTCCTAGCCTCCTCTCTCCTTGCCTCTCCTCTCCTTGCCTCCTCTCTCCTTGCCTCCCCTCTCCTTGTTTCCTCTCTCCTTGTGCCCTCATCCCTTTCCTCTTCTCTCCTTGTTGGCAGAAATAGTCTGCTCCCTCACCTGTGAAACTATAGGAGCCGTCCTTGACACTGGCAGCATGTGTGTTCACTCAAACCTGTCCGCTATAATGAGTGTGATTATCTTAACTATTCACATTTGTCTTATGGGCTAAAATTAGATCATGTATAGCCAGAGGACTGCAAATAAAACAGGAGCACAAACACACACAGTGGCTGTAGGGCGCCCATCTTGTGTTCTTGTGGAGTGAGGACAGGACACTTGAAGAAAAGCTTGGCGTGGAACTGTGGCTCCGCTGGCCACACTGATGCGGCACAGTGTTACTGCTGGACACTACATGGCTTTGGCTGGCAACAGGAGCTGACTGCTTTTCTATTAAAACAGCACAGTCTACACAGGAAAACTACTGTGATACTGGACAGCTGTCAGTGGAAAGGAGAGGACATGAGCAAATATCTTTTGGTCGATTGTTGCTCTGTCAATTGTGTGCATTTTCAGTTGTCTGCAAATGGATCATGATTAGTAAAACAAAAATATAAAGTGATTGTTGACTGTTTGTGTACTCCCTTTGTAATTCCTGTTTTTAGTTTTGAAAAGGCAAGGGTGGGGTATACTTGGAGGTGGTCGGAAGTTATGTAGTGCTCCTGGCATCGAGAAAACTTCCACATAGACTGGTCTGTTTTCCTTCAGCTTTCTCCAGATGTTCCTTTTCTATGATCAGGTAGCACATTCCCTCCAATCTCAAATTATAGTTTTTGGCTCTTCATCATGGATGCCATGCTTAGTTTAACATATTTAAATAAAATTTTCCAATTGATTGACAATTCCGATTGATTGCAAATATAATAGATTTCCATTTTGGTCCGCACTGTCCACCCATACCCCTGCCTAATGTAGAACACTGTAGAGACAACAATCCCAAGAAAGGTGACAATTTTTTTATGGACTACATCTTGCATTGTATGTTTTTTTTTTTTTATTTAATCTTCATTTGTAGGCATGGTACACATTTACACTCATTTAAAATCAATGAACAACCATGCCATATTAAATTGACTATACATAATACATTTTAAAACCAAAAGAGGCCATATAGTTGTTCATTAAATGGGTGAAATAGTCTTGCTCTCTCCATTGCAGATGCAGGGAAACACTTAAGACACTTGGGGGTTAGCAGTAGGAGTCAATTAAAGCAGCTCCCAGTTGTAATTAGGTGATGTTAGATGTACTGTTCTACTGGGAGGGCTGTGTTTGTGTTTTGTCCTCCTCCCGTCATCCGCCCCTCGCACTCTCTCCATCACTATTCATCTGCACTTGGGCATGATTCCAATCATTCATTAGGAACTGAATGACTGATCCAAGGCTGGTACAGAAAAAGGTGGTCAGTTTAAATACAGGGTAATTTAATCAAATATAATATATATCAGATGAAGTTTGTGTTTTATTTTCAACAAGTAATTTTGTAAAGTAAGTTGATACAGCAATAATAATAAACATATATAAATGTAAGGTCTGTTCCTGGATGTGAGGTAGGTTATATTATTGCGCTATCAGTTAATTGGTATTTTTTGCATGGATCCTATTGAATATAAACAAATCATGAGACTGTCTCTACTACAGACATAATGGCTTAGGAGAATGTAGATAGCGAGTTTACGAACATCCTCAGAATATTTATGTTTATTGTAGGCACTTGCTGTTTAACAAGAGGAAGCTAAGCTTGAATACCCACTAAACCCAGGAGCATAAACCACCAGAACACTAACAATGGAACAACAGATTAAGTCCATAAAACACTGACGACCACACTGGCTGCTAAAAATAATACTTAGTAATAAGTAGGAAAACACTGCCTTACTGTGGGCTCTGTATGCAAATTTACTCTTTAAAACATGGCAAGAAATTCATGGATACACTGAGCGGCAGTAAGGTTGCCTCTGTCCACAAGTGAAGGTTTAGTATTTATGATGTTCGACTGAGAGGAGGAGATAGAAAGCAGTGAACTCAGAGGAAACTTGTTAATATTCAGTTAAATCAGACTGAGGTTTCCACAGGCAGAATATTTTCGACGTTTGCATAAAGTGCTAATGGCCATCGAAAAGGACAGGAGTACAGCAGGTGGGTGGATGAGAGCCCACTCAAACCTGAATACAGTGGAGAGAAACTATGTGACAGCTAGACACTACTAAATATAAATGCTTTCACAACTTCATACACCAATTATTAATGCAGAAAAGCAGAGTGATTTACCCAATTAAAACTATGATGATTTGCTATGTTCAATAATAAAAGTAAACCTGATCTGGGTCCCGTACAAAGGCTCTATGCCGTCAGTCCATATAACAACACTATGTTAGTTAATACTGTTAATATGAATTATTATACATGTCTAATTAACATAAATGTCAATGAAAAGAAAATCAAAGTCAAGTTGTCTATGGTGCATGCTCCTCAATACATTTGTGGTTTGAACAGATGCTGCAATTAAGGAGAGAAAAAAGGTAATTGATGAGACACTGAATAAAAAGGCAGTTATTCAAATCCTGTTGACATGAAAGTGACTGGTGCTGTAACTGCTCTTCCTTTCCCATTACACAAACAGAAAATCATAAGTATAAGACATAAAACCATTTCAGGTTTATACATAAACACCAATGCCATTATTGTCACATAAGCCTCTCTATGAACTACATGGTTTCCAAACAGAAAAATAAATGATAACAATGGCAAAGATGCATAAAGAAACATTATTAAATGTGCCCTATGTAACTGGGGTCCACCACCTGCTTGTCTCCATGAAGATGTTTAATGGTTTGCTTGTAATTTTCCACAATAAGGCATTCACCTTACCCTTACCTTATTAACCATGTTGAGTTTAATGCCTTATTGTGGAACATTACAGACAAAGCAATAAAATCCTCAAGTGATCCTCCACCCAAAAAGTTACATAGTGCACCTTTAACAATGTTGTGCACCCTTAACAACGCTTGTGTTCCTCAGATCTCTCAGTTACATGAATTCAAAGATAGCTGCCACTAAGGCCCACCAATTACAGTTTACACATACATCTTGCCAATAAAATTCTTTTCTTCTATGATAATTTGAATAGCATGTTTTCAACAGGAACATTTGTCTTTGCTGCAGACTCCACATTATGGCATAAGCAGGAGACACCTCCTGGGACAAAATGATGTAGATATCACCACTTTTGAGATGTTTAGTCTCAAGAGTGGAAAAACACACATACACTTTGGTCTGGCTATCGCCAGCACTGTCTGTGATCTTATGAGACCAAAAAACAGTAATTACAGTAAATGTTTGGGGCAACACAAGGAGGAAACCAACAAAAAAGTATAAGGCAGATGACAGAGATAGTATCTTAGAATGTTGAAGAAAGAGGTTGTTCATCAAGTCAACCACTTCTCAAAACTTTAGCTTGCCACTGACATACACTGACACACTAAACTTATGCAATCAAACGCAGATCATACAACTGTAGAGACAACAACTTGTGGGTAAAAACATTAAATAAACTGTGCGTGCTTTGCTGAAATCGTCTTTGCTCATTCCGTGCCATCTTCGTCAACATTTTATCCAGTTTGCTTATCTGAGGTTACCATCTCCAAACCACTGTGTGTTTAATTTGCACCATGTCTTATCCTCTGCCTGACTTCCTTCTGTCTTTACTTATTTCACTTTAGGCCCTTTCCCGTCCTCCTTTCTCGTAAGCTCACACACACACACACACACACACACACACGCTGCCAATGCAAGTCAATTACACGAATGGTTTTATTCTCACTTTCTATTATACACCCATTTATGATAAACTTAAGCCATTACACTAAGCTGTGTATGAGTGTGTGTGTGGAAGCCTAAGCTAATTAGGTATCGCCTGTGGCAGTGCCAGCAACAATAGTAGACCAGGGAGAAATATTAGAGAGATAAGGCTGAGGACATCAACACACAAACATGCACAAAGATTACAGTACGCAAAACTAGACACTGCGAAAATGCAGACCAACTATGAACTCCAGCTCAGAGATTTGACATAACTCCTTTAGCACCTCCATGGAATCCAGAGGCAAACGCACCCCTACCAGTTAAGTGACCAACCCACCTTTGTGCCCAGGGTCTGGATCCATATAAATAGATATATATTTATGCTTCATCTTAAAGGGCCCATATTACCCTGTTTTCTGATCTAGGTTGGTTCCTCATACCTGGAGTTGTTTCATTCACACACTTTTAATTCACAAAACCTACATGTTTGGGCTGAATTCTTTTCTCAAACAGAAAAAGCTCTGTTCCTCCTTATGATGTTATGTGGTAATACAGAAAGTGCTCCACTGTGTTTTTAAACTCCATCCACCATCACTAAAATTATATGGATAATTTCAGGCCTGAAATGGTCA
>KN509879.1:0-16985 GCA_000787155.1 Scartelaos histophorus
ATATATATATATATATATATATAGCTACATAGGTTATATATAGCTACATAGGTCTTTATTCTTATTTTTATTTGTCCTGTTATTTTAGTTTAAAGGAAATTAATGCAGTTTTCTGTCTCTCCACTGGTATCGATTCATATTGGACAGATATTCAATGCTATAGTTACAGGATCTCTATCAGAACTGAAAAAGCTGGATCTCTGCATCCCTAACTATTATCATTATTGAATTCTTGTCAAATGTAACTTAATTTACAATGACTGCAGATTGGTGACATAATGACAAAGAGAGTTCTTCATGTTCCATAGATACTATAATCTTGTGGCATCTTAACTTTGTGAGATCTTGTGACAGTTTGTCAGTTAAGTAGTAAAGTATTGGGCATAAATACTACTAACTGTTGAGACATGACATGTCATTTCTGTTCTAATTGGATAATGTAATAATGATAGTACTTACTGAGATAAGGCACAAGAAAAACAGACTTCCACATCGTATCACCGTATCATATGTCAGCAACATAACGCTTTTATTTTCAAGTCTATGGTCAGGAGCTTTTATGAAATATTTTTTATTCATAGTTTGAGAATATTTTTGTAAGTATGGGGTATTAATTTTGAGTGCTACAAAAGTGCAATTCCAGAGTCAATTTTCATTAGCTTTGTATGCAAGTGTGAACATCTCTGTTTGGTAACTTTTAGTCAAACTGGAGAACTGCTTTAAGCCTAATATTATTAAAGTACAGTTTCAAAGTATGATGTGATAATACCACATATAGAAGTGCAATAAGGTCTCAATGTAGCTATTTAAATTCCAGGCGTCACTACACACCTCTGTGGGGTATACGCTTGCGCATTGACAATACACTCATTCACCGCAGATCAATAGCCTCCTCAACAAGACACCATATAAATTCAGTAGGCGCTAATGAGGCAGCTTAGACTTTAAAGGCAGAGGCACTTCTGAAGGGAATCCAGAGGAGCTCCAAATGTCACCAAGCTGTTTTCATGTGGAAATTCATATTAATTATCAGTGAGGAGGAGTCACCACCTGCTTTCATCTGCACTGTTCAGACTCTGCATAGCCCACGGTGCAAGAGGAGGTCACTTTATGTAGAGTAATGGTGCCCACAAAATGCATGCAATTATTAGTATTTATAGTTAGATCCTGTATTTGATTTTTCTCTACGTTTTTGAGGAAACTTTTTCTTGCCCCTTGTTGTCTGCATCTAATTAAAAAAAAAAATGTGTTCAATAATCAGAAAATCAACACCCAGGCCTCTAAAAGTTGTGAAAAGAGCTTATAAACTCATTGTGGTGAATGATTAAGATGCCCACATATTATAGTAACACCAACCGACTAGACAAATCTTTTTTTAACTGTCTAACTTTTTGGTCAGATTGGTCAGATTTGACTTCAATATAAATATATAAATAAATACACTTTTGATAAAACTAGATTTTATTAAGGTTGATTTGACTGTTTGTAGTTCTGTATATTGTGGCTAGGAAATAATAATTGGTTAGTAACAGTTGGAAAAACATTTTGATTGAATATAGACAGATGCAACTTACCTAATTTATATGAAATGCACTAAACATCTAACAAAATAATGTATATTAAAAAGAGAAAAACAAGATAGTTACACAGGTGAATCTAGCGAGTTACTAACACCTCTGTTGAAGTATATCTGGTGTAACGTATATTCACCTTTGTTTTTTTCTAGGGACGAGATGGACTGAAAGGAGACCGAGGCCTGCCTGGACCCAATGGCCCTGCAGGACCCCCGGGACCAGCTGGACCTGCTGGGGCTGTGGGTCCTCCTGGACAGGTACGACTGAAGAACACTGCTGTGAAGACATTTTGTTTATATGGAGCCCAAATAAGTCTATTTAGACATTGGAATATTGTCTCCAATCTGGTGCTGCAGTGAGCCTCATCATTTTGGTCTTAAAATATTCGCATTAACTCACTCTACATGATCCTGATGTTTTTTTTCACTGTTTTGTCCTTCAAAAAAATCTTATTCATTATATAGAGTCTGGCTCCAAATCTGCTCCTGTCATTTAAGTGGCACTGAATGCTCTGGGTGACGTCTGCTTTTTTATACAGTTTATGGGTTTAGATGAAGGTACAAACATGTAATGCTATGTAATAAATCAAATATTTACAGTGAGATTTCCAACTGTTGGCCATTATTTTTACTTTCAAATAATCTAGGAGCAGTGCTGCATTAATTATTAATAAGAGAAAGTGTAACAGGTGTCAAACAAAAATAATAAAAACACAAGAGCAATCCGAGATTTCTTATCTCTGCCAAGGGATGAGGTGGACACAGAATTCCGGTTCTGGATCCAGATCATCACCAAAATTTTACAGAGTCGTCCCTGCACCAAGATCTACCTCAAGTAAAAATTTCATGAAGATCCGTCCAGTACTTTCTGAGAAATCCTGTCCACAGACAAATAAATAAATAAATAAATAAATACATAAATAAATAAATAAACCGACTCGATTGCATAATCTTCTTGGCGGAGATAATAATATTAAATACAGGTTCAATTGGGGCCCTTTACTAAAATGTGAAATTCAATGGAAAAAGGAAAAAAAAACATAAAGAAAATATAAAAGAGACCAGTATTTCTCCTTTGTCCTGTCTGCTAATACCAATACCTATTACATTACCTGCAGCTGAGTTTCAAGGCCACAGTAGAATCGTAAGTAGTTGTATAACTGATCTATTTGAGTCTTTAATGGTGCTACATCTTCATGGTCTAAAAGTACATTAAGGATTATATGTAAGTAGTGTTTTTGTTCATGTTTAAAAAATGTGACTATCTCTCTGTCACTCTGTCTCAGGTGGTCTATGTGAAAGGAGTTGAACCAGCGCCTATACCAGGTCCTCAAGGGCCTCCAGGAACTCCAGTAAGTGATTACACTTCTCAAAACTTCAGTATCCTTGTATCTTAAATATTGTCCTCTTGTTGGCTCATTTAAACATTTTTTTTGTAATTACCTGATTGATTTACAGTAATTAAAGGTGGAGAGTCTTCTGCATTTCCCCATATAAGGAATAAGGGTTTGGCTCAGGATTAGTCATATTTCCTTGAAAAAAGTACAATTAAAAATGAGCGGTTGGTCATAAAACTGAAGTTTGGCAAAGCCTTCTAACACCAGTACATAATGTTGTTGTGCCATTTGGCAAGACACTTCATCCAGCTTGCCTTGTTGAAGTACCCAGGTATATGAAGGCGCGTGTGTTTGTGAGAGTGAATGAATAACGAATAACAGATGAATTCTGGTTGTCACTACCAAGTACATGCAAAAAATACAAAATATAAATAAGTAATAACCATGAAATAATACTACAATTACACATCTAATTACCATGATGTTTCTATCCATGTTACTGCGCAGTAAAGTAAAGCACCACCTAAGAAGGATAATATCTCTGGTCATGTCACTTAGCAAATCTCTCCCATCTCATGAGGAGAAAAAGC
Source organism: Scartelaos histophorus (assembly GCA_000787155.1). NCBI lineage: Eukaryota > Metazoa > Chordata > Actinopteri > Gobiiformes > Gobiidae > Scartelaos > Scartelaos histophorus. The sequence goes on from KN509879.1 coordinate 3,501, forward strand.
TCTTTATCTGATTAATCTTTGATAATGATATTTCAGTGTCACCTTCAAGCTCATTTCAACATGACAAAAGCACAGTTAAGTCTGCTGTCACAAACCACTGTCTCGCCTCGTGTTTTCCTGTGGATAATATAGATGTAATGTTAGTCTATAGCCTGTTGTGTGCCTGTTATCTGGAGCAGCTCTTGTGCATCGCAGTGACATGTGTTTTATCTGGCTCTCCCGGGCCGTCCCGCTGGGCCCCTCCCCTCTCTGTTATCGCTCACGTTTTATCACTGTCCTTGTTCTGTCCTTCAGGGGGTACCAGGGATCCCAGGAGCAGTGGGGCAGCGCGTAAGTCCACCTTTTCTTTTCATCGATCCCACTCGGCTTTAAAAGATCAGGAACCGTCTATCTTCTGTAGACTGTTCAGACTCATCTACTCTCATGGAGAAATGGGCCTCGTATCACCTTTTCTTATTAGTTTATCAGCAGTGCGTCCACTAGTGCTGTTTCTGATTGGTGATCAATTTTTTACATAAAAGAAAATCAAAATAGAAAATGTGCTACCCCTTAACCTAACACACTTAACACACTTTATTCTGTTTGCAAACACTGAAAGGTTGTATAGATCTACTGTGAGCAATATGACTGATCACAATAATTTTTGATGAGTGATCAATATTCATGATTGATGAAACAACCAATTAGCATTTAGATTGTCTTAGATTGTCAATGTCAGGTTGAATCAAAAATAAATAGCCTTTGTATTTTCCTGTAAAACAAAGCCTTTTTAGCATTGAGATTGTTGATCTGGACAAGTGATCAAGTAGTCAGACACAATCAGTGTATACTTACATTTAATTAGTTAATTATCACAATTCCTCTGCTAAAAGCTCCCTCCATAGAAGCATGTGTGTTTTTGTTGCTCATGATTACAATCAGACAAGCTGAATTTGTTCCAAAATGAGGGAATGAAAGTTTAAGGACAGCAGCAGTGCAATCAAATGGAAACGTTAAAACCATAAACAATGATCCAAACTGGCCAAATAGAAAAATATATACAAGTTTAAAATTAATATGTTTTGAGTAAAAAAAAAAATACAATGTTTCTAAAAAAATATATATATATTTTAGCAAAAACGTATACAGCAACAAAAATAATCCAGATCTCATATATGTAGGATAGAAAGGAGTAGGGAGTTGGAGGAGGAGTTGGTTGGCTCTGTATTTTCATGGTTGTGTTTCAGGGCGAGAGAGGACTCCCCGGCTCCAAAGGTGAAACTGTAAGTCACAGCCTGCACATTTACATTATGCTGGATCCTTTCTGATTTGAGTTCTAACAAACTGACATGTTTTGATGGACAGGGAGACCCGGGAGAGGACGGAGCACCAGGCAAACCAGGGACTGCAGTGGTATGACATCACTATTTCACATTATAGAATACAGAGTCTCATTTACATATTTATATTTGCATGTTTAATGTTTCTTCCAACAGGATCTACAGAACGCTTTGGCTGGCTTTGGGATTCTGGTATGTAATGTGCAACAAAATTACATTTATATTTGTCTTTAAGCGGGCAATATTGGTTTTGTACTTCAAGTGGATTCATTACAAGAATATATTTCAGATAAATAAAATTGAGATTGGATAGAACATATCAACCATTCAAATGGGTCAAGTTCCTGTTGGCTTGTGTTTTTACTTAACTAAAAGCTCAAACTAATGTCTCTAGGCAGTTCAACATTAGATACTTTCTAGACAAAGGCAAAGTGAAAAACAATTAAAATAGGCTTCACAGACTTTAAAGCCAGATTAATCCTCTATTATTCATAATCTTTAAAACTACACTATAAACTTGTCACACTCTACATTTAATTCACATCGCTTATTACTAACTAATTAGTGCTGGCCTTTTCTGGTATTTCTACAATAGTCTGCGTCACACATGCCTTTTCTAAATACTAGAATTTAGCTAATGTCAAACTGTCCTTTCCGTGCATACATTATCTTTTTGGCCGGCCGTAATTAATATTAATACCAACGTTGTGGGAGCCATTAAAAAGCTTTCCAATCTAAATGACAAGCAAAACATTTGAAAGTATCCTGCGTCCAAGCTTGCCACAGTTTTCTGTGCATATTTTGAATGTTTTTCACACAGTATAAATCTGTTTCTTTTCCAGGTTAATTTCTTTGGTAAACTGGTCAAATTGTACAAAATGTTTTGTGGTTTTCTGCAGGTGTCTGATCTGAAAACAGTGGTTGACAAGAAGGACCTGCAGGCCGCTCGTCCTGAAGTGAAACCTCAGAAAGGAGACAAAGGAGACAGAGGAGAGGCCGGACCAAGGGGGCCAGCCGGAGAAGATGTAAGTGATAGCAGCTGTAATTAAAAATGATCATAAAGTAGTAAGTACTCTATTGGTGTTAAGAGCTTATGTGGTCACTCATACATTCTTTTTTTGTAAACTTATGTAGTTCTGCATATTTGGAGTCTAAAGTGCTCTGATCTACATTGTGACAACCTCAGGTGATAATCCAGGAAGAACTCCTTTTTTAAAAAATAAAGAATTGTCTATACAACTGACCCAGACTCATTCTGTTGATGGTCATTTCTACTAGCTTATTTTCTTCACTTACAATATAGCCAACAGCTATTGTTTTAACCTTATTTAGACCACTTCACTCAGAGCACAGGGAAACTCTGCTTACACCCTCAGTGGCAATAATGGTGTTTTGTATGTTTTCCCTTTATGTAAATTATTTGTAGCTGTAAAATTTGTTTGTCTGAATTTACTATGTCTGAATAATAATATGTAGTATAGAATTTGATATGTCTCTATTTATTTTTATCAAAGGTTTGTGTACAATGGATGCAGTAAACCAGCCAATGCCAAATAACTTGAGATTTTAAAATATATTCCTGTCTTGTGTACCAGGGTGCTCGAGGTTCTCCTGGAGACAGAGGATCTAAAGGGGAGCAGGGTGAACGAGGACCGGCTGGCGCTACAGGACCTCCAGGCAGAGCCATCGGGGAGAGAGGACCAGAGGGACCCGCAGGACCTGCTGGAGAGCCAGGAAAACCCGGCATTCCCGGGGTCCCGGGGCGAGCGGGAGAACTGGGAGAAGCTGGGAGACCGGGAGAAAAGGTGAGGACAGAGTATTCAGATTTTACTCAACAAATTGGAGAGCGATGTAGCTGTAGACCTCTACTCAGAGAACTCTCATTTGACTTAGCTCCATCCACACATCCCTAAAAGTAATAATAATAGTACAGTGGTTTTACATAGCACTGCATAGCAAATCTAAAACAAGGACATAACATTGAAAATTAATATTGTTAAACTGTAGATTTTTGTTGTAACACAGTGAGTTCTTGTGTCTAAACAATAATAGAAATGATCAGGTTCAACATTTGTGGATTTACCTGATGGATATTTCAATGTAAAGCGCAGCATAAACCATAGGGAAAACTGCCCCCCATCTTAGAGTATGGATTCACTTTCTAGAATCTGAAAACCACCAACTGGGGGGCAAGAGACAGTTTTCCTATTAATTATATTGTACATGACCTTGACATATCATAAAGGTGGATTCACAAATGCTAAACCTGATAATTTGTTATAGTGACCAGACCCAAGAACTCCCTATATGAGTTCTTGTGTCCTTGTGATCTGAAACCCAGCAACAGACCGTGAATAAAAGGTGGATTTTGAGCTGTTTTTTTGAAGGTGTTAGTGAGTTTCTTGTGGGCAAAGACTCAATCCCCCAAGATCTGCTGCCTTGATGTAACTGTGGGAGTGAGGAGGTAAGAGTCAGCTGACAGCACGATGGGTGATGGGCTTGGGGAGGTCAGTGAGGTATGGGGGCTTTGTAGGTGGTGAGGAGGACCTTGAAGTTGATGCACGGTTGATGGAGAAACTGTGGAATCGTTGCAGAATGTGGCCGATATGGTTTTGTGAGCTTATGAGTGAGGAAGCGAAAGAGTTCTGAACATATTGAAGTTTTTGGAGTCAGAGATGTTAGTGCGCTGGCATCCAATCAAGAAAACTGTGAGTTTGCTAGCGAAGAAAACTTTTTTTCCCCTGGTGTGGTTCTGGTTGCTTGATTTTAAGATGTTTTTTTTCACTACTTGGACTCTTGCTACATCCAATCAGTCAGAAAGTTCAGACCAGTAGAAATTTCATGTTTTCTATTGTCATCTTTGAAATTTTGCCAAGACATGTAGCCCTGTGTTTTCAAAGTGATAGTTTTGAAATACAAGGCCAAATTGAGCTTCAAAAATTACAATTAACGACTGCACTTGAACCCTGTCAAGTTGCTGAGATAAACTTCCCTTTTCTTTCTTTTTTTTTTTTTTTTTTAACATATTTAATGTCAAAATGTGTACTACAAAGAACAACATAAGGTATCTGGGAGAAAACAATGGAAATGAGTCAAAAATTGTCAAAAACTTAATGAATATGATTAATAACTTTGCTATCAATGGTTTTCAGAGTAACGAAAATTTAGCACAGTTGCCACAGCAATTAGCGATTCGATTTTGTACTCTCGTGTCATGTTTTTATTTACCTACTGGGTATTTTCCGTGCAGGGAGACAGAGGCGAGAAAGGGGACAAAGGTGATGCGGTAAGTGCCTCGTGAACCACATCCATATATGCAGGGGTTTCATTAAGAGCGGAGTGAACATTTCTTGTGTTAAACAGGGCAAAGTCGGGTTAACAGGACCAGCTGGCCCTCCAGGTCAAAAGGTGAGACTCTCTCCTCCATAATAATAACAGATAATCCATAGCAAGAGGCTTGGTCTAACGCTGGACACACAAGCAGTGAAGTCAGCCTATATGGTTTAGCAGAGAGAATTTAATCTACAATTAAAATGTGTTTTGTTACTTATATGGATTTGTCACTTTGCTTAGAATGTTCTTTTTTATTTATTTAGACATAGGTGTTTTTATTTCCCAAAATAGCCTTGAAAAAGATGCATTCATACTGTGGACACTTGGGAAGGAGGCATCACCTGCTTCAATAGAGATGGATATATTGAATGCCATACTGTGGAACATTCCAAGCCAAATATTAACATAACCATGGAGACAAGCAGGTGGTGTACCGTCCATGAGAAAAGTCACATAGTGTATCTATAAGTACCAAATAATTTTTCTTTGAGTCAGTCATTAAATGAACTGATGCTTCTGCTTATATACACTTGCTATAATTATCTGTGCGATCAATCAAATTTTAATCCAGATTGAGATTCACTCATTACTAATCATCAGTGCTCTAAAGGAAAAGCAAAGTGTGGTTTGGAGAAGAGTACAGACTTTAGAGGTAGAAATGAGAAAACATCTTGAGCAGTTCATTTCATTCTTGTCACAAATACTTCTGGAGTTGTTTACAGTGTGCACTCTTATCACAATTTTTCTCGTTATACATAAATTGCAAATCTAATCGCAGTTGGAACATGCAACACCACACTGAATGAATACACTTTAGCTACTGCTTTAGCTTCTACTGCTATCACCCATGCTGTCTTATAAGGTTTTAGTCTATAGAATGCTTGCATTGTATAGGACATTTAAGTTAGCTTAGCACATTAAAGTCCTTACATATGTACACTTCAGGGAGCTTCTGCTGAGTCAGTGGTGGCTGGAACGCCGGGTGTCAGAGGCCTTCCCGGACCCATGGGACAGAAAGGAGAGCCAGGTGCAGCGGGACTTCCAGGACCTAAAGGAGACCGGGTACAGGAACTTTGTCATATTTTTGTCATGTGTTCAGCTGTGACCATATGGTGTTATAAATCTTCCAGGGTTTTGCTGGACCTCAAGGTAACAAAGGGGACAGAGGAGAAGGAGGAGAGAGAGGACGTGACGGTTCACAGGTGAGCCCACATACATAGAATGACATTCAGTCTGTGAGAATGGGTGCTTTATTATGTACCATATGTAGGTTACACTGAAGAGGTTATTTTTGGCTTTTTTAGGGTATTCCCGGAGAGCCAGGGAAACCTGGTCATGACGGGAAACCGGTGAGTCTTGTATTTATACATAAAGCGTTTCTTATTATTATTATTTCTTTGACCTAGGCCATTTTACTGAATGCAATAGGCTATGTTGCTAATTTATATTGCTATGACTTTCCTATGTTACACTGAAATGATATACATAAAATATTAGGCTATGAATGTTAAAATATTGTGTAATATCTTATTGCTAGCTATGTTTTTTCAGTTCAGAAAGTGCAGTAAGTTTTGGCAGCCTTTGTGAAAGTATACATTTTTATCAAATAAAAATATGCATAAGGGAAGATAACTGCTTTATTTGTTTCTCTGTCCCTGTACATGGAGCAGGGCCTCAAAGGGCCCCCGGGTCCTCAAGGCCAAATAGTGAGTAACCTGTGGCAGAGGTCACACAGAGGACATTCAGAGGTCACACTGCACCTGCCCTTTACCTGTGGAGCTCTGTCCTCCACGTCTGCAGCCAAAGCTTCATTCATTCATTAGAAACTGCAGCTAACTCTGTCTCTTATGTCCATTTCCTTTTCTATGTTGTTCATCTTCACCCCTCTGTCCCTCCTCCTCTGTCCCCTCTGTCCTTCTCTCCCCCTCTATCCTCTTCTGTAGGGGCTGCCTGGGTTCCCTGGAGTGCTGGGCAGACCGGTAGGTTGGCTGGGGCTTCTGCTCTGAGGGATGGGGGTTGTTGTGTGAGCTTGGGATAACAGAAGTGCTAGATCTCTAGCTTGTATGGAGTTTGTGGGTTTATCCTATTCTTCACATCATTTAAAGACATGTAGTTCTCATGAGAAGTAGTCGTGTCTGGGCTTGTAAGTCAGTGTATACCAGTATATGAATAGACCGCACAGGCACGGGAAACCCGCAGAAGCTCTTCAGCTGTGAGACTGAAAATAATTAGCTGTGTAACATTTCTAGTAGAGGGTAGAGGCTTTTGCTTGTCTCCATGGAGATGTTTTTGGCCTTTGCCCACAGTGTTCCACAATACACAGTATATCCATCTTCATGAAGACAAGCAGGCCAAAAGTAGGACTGAGTTCAAATAACAGTATTAAATAAATGTTATATTGACACATGAAATTACAGTGTGGAACATCAAGGCAAAAAAAAAACAACTTTCTCACCAGTGAAGTTGCAGATCACAGTAACTTCAAAAATACTATTTGCAACTCACTTCTACTTCAACTACTGCTGCTTCTACTACTGACAGTACTACTACTGCTCCAAATAATGAAGTGGTAGATGAAATAGTATTCCTGGTATTTGAAATAGTAGCAGTAGTAGTAGTAGTAGTAGTAGTAGTGGTTAAAGTATTAATGGTTGATGTAGCAGTGATTAAATTAGTTGTGCTTGATGTAGTAGTTCTTGGAAGTGTTAGTGGTTGATGTAGCACTGATTGAAGTAGCATTTGTTGAAGTACTAGTAGTAGATAAATAAAATAAATGTGGAAATACATAAATGTAAAAATAAATGTGAACATAAATAAATGTAGCAAAAAATAAAAGTAAAAGTGAAAATAAGTAAATGAGAAAAAAATCAATTAATACAGAAATGTAAAATCAAGCATATTTTAGCTTTTTAATCCCCCAAAGGTATTGAGTAATCTGTAAACAATATATTCATTTACACATTCATCATTTAATTGAATACATTCCACCTTTTTTTAAATTTTATTTCCAATTACGTCATTTTTACGCCTCCATATGCTGGCAAACCAAGTGCAATTTTTACACGTGGCTCGGGCTTTTAATGAAAAAACACATTGATAGTGCTATTAAATAAATGGATAGAGTACAGACTTTTCTTGCTTTTGAGTGTGTCATTGAGTCAAACCAAACTTTAGCACTTTCACTGCCTGATATTTTTGATAAAAGCTACCTCTAATCTACAGGTGTTTCTGCTTATTTTCAACAACTTTGCAATTCATGCAAAATGTATGTTCCAACGCGAAAGGCATATGCTGGAGATGGCAATAGTTGAAATGTAATATTTTAGAGTTACATTATTGTCTGCAGTTATTAGATTATAGCATGTTTTTTCCCTTACCCAGCCAATAAATGTAATAACCAGCCAATAATGTAATAAAGTAGTTCATTCATTACATTATCAGCTGCAGACCTTTAATCAAAGCTATAACTGGTTCCACAAAAGTTGCAGAGTGGTTAACCCTCTTTCCTCTCAGCGAGGATATCCCGGGATTGATTTCCAGCTTGTGTTTGGTCTTTCCAGTGCTCTTGGGTAGAAATGAGAGACTTTGGGCTGTAAAAAAAGGCAACACACTCCAGTGAACCACAGCAGACAGCCCATCATATGGATTTAGCCAGTGCCATGTAGCTGCAGGCTCGTTCGCCTCTTTAATCTTCATTCATTTGTATTGGGAACATCCTCCAGGCTCCTCAGAGAGACGCCAGATCATCTCCACCTCATGAAATATTAATGCAGACCACCTGTGCCCCATGTGTCAAGCTCAAAAACTCAAATAAATACAATAAAATCCAAGTACAAGTTTTTGGTCTGCTGTTAGCTTGTCTCAAGGAAAACGTTCTTTCCTTGCCTTGAATGTTACACAGTATGACATTAAACTTGATAATTTCCATAGAGACAAGTAACTGGCTTTTTTTTATTTTTAATTTTGCATTCTAGATCTAGTTAAAAAGCAAATCTTACAGCTGGAGTGATGCATGCAGAGGATATAGCAAGTGCAGTCCTTGTTTGAGCTTGTTGGTTTCAACTTCCCGTCATTCAGGCATCAATATTTAGATGTAAATTGTTAATTGCTATGGCAATAATCTTGAGTTCTCATCATTCTGAAACACTTACAGTAAATGTATGGTATAATTGAAGATGGATATGTTTACTGTGGAACATTCCAAAGTGATAACATGTCCATGGAGACAAGCAGCTGGTGGACTCCCCTCCAAAAGTTGCATTGTGCTCTTTTAAGAAGTGTTAAATAGTCTGCGGTTATCAGATTGCTGAAATGCCATGTAAACAGTTATATCTGTGCAGGTTTGAAAAGGAAAATTATGCAAAAAAGGGCAAACTATGAAGACCAAAATGTTAAAGATTGAAAGATTTTAGAGTTGATTGTACTTGGTTTTCCAAAAACAATAGTTTGTTTAAAAAAACATTGATTATTATCACTTATGTATTTATTAATAACCCACGGAGACAAGCAGGTGGCAGACCACCCCCATCAGAAATGATCATAGTGCCCCTTTAAAAAGTGTGAAAAAGCAAGGATGGAGGTATTAAACAGGTAAGGCTGTTGTTGACTAAAGACTTTCTTAGTTAAATAAAGACATTTTAGACAGTCTAGTATTAGCACTAGTAAACAGCATCTTCAGAAGTGAAAAGACAGAATCCTGTAATCTTGATAAGTAAGTAAGTTAACTAATACAAAATGTGGTCAACTAAGATGCTGTCTGCCAATTAAATGATTACTGTAAAGAAGTAGAAACAAGAAGAAATGTCAGCAGATGTGCCAGGCCCCGTCTCTTAGAGTATTTCATAGTAAAACAGTTGGGGAATAGCTTTCTACATTGGGTTTAGTTGTAGCGAGTTGTTGTGGCTCTTATCATGCATGCAGCTGCCTCCTGTTGTGTGTTTGCTGTCAGACTCTCACATTGATTCTGCAGCTTAACCGTGTGAGTCTCTCTGTGCTGTGTCATTATTTACATGGGTTGTGTGTCTGTGTGGACTCCGTTATGTTGTGTCTATGTTTTTATGTGTCAACTAGTCAACTAGCACTACAAAGCTGGTTAAATCTACCCCATATGTTACTCTTATATTTGTGTATACTTAATACAAAAATTGTGACCTTGAATTATTTGACTATGTTTAAAATTAGAGCCCCAATGTGTGTGTATTTTTAGCCAAAAAATTGTCTAAAATCCAAAACATATTTTGTTCTCTATTTTGGATGTTGTTGTTGCCTGGAAAATTTTGAGAAAAACCTGCATCATAGTGAGTGAGCTTGTATCTCTGATTTGAGTCTATTTCCATGGATGGTGATGTGCCACCTACAGACCTCACATGCTGTTGATTCATAAACACGTGTATCTTAAAAAAAGTCATATGTGTTCCTGAATTCTAATTCAAAATTGTGAGTACAATACAAGTATACAGTAAAAGCAAATATCTGGAGAGTATAAAGGGTTTGATCTGATCCAGCTTCTTAGTACATGGCTAAGATATGACCTTTTATATGTCGTCTCTGTCAGTATTTTAGTGTTTTACACATGTTACACAAGATGTTTTACATATCTTTTAGATAAATATATATTTTTACAACATGTATTGAGTGTAGTTTTTGTCTAATTTCTGTTTGCATCATAGGGAAACCCTGGAGAAACTGGCATGAGAGGACCAACTGTAAGTGCTTAAAGAAGTTATATTATGATATTGTTTGTGTATTTAATATTAAACTATAGCACATGGAAATAATAATTTAGTTTAAACTGTAAAATAAATCTAAAGCAGCTTAATAACAGAAACATTTTCTAAACTGTAGAACTGATAGACTTCATATTGACATTTTTGTACATGTTTCTATTAAAAATGGCTGTGGGTGAAGATAGGGAGAAGGTGAAACTGTTTTTTTTAGCACTTGAATGAGAACAATACAAAATTACTCAAACATGCATAAATCAATCAAAATACAATTTTGAGCAAACTAATGATGAGTAAGTACCATTATAACATTTATGGCAGTTAAAAGCTCATAAGAGTCAGTTTTAGACATATTATATTTCCTTTAAAAACAATGAATCATGTTGAGATTGCTCTGCTCATTAAACAGTTTACGGTTTGTGTGTTTAAACCAGGGTCCTATGGGTCCCAACGGCCCCCCTGGAGCTCCAGGTGTGAAGGTGAGTTCCTCTGGTGGGGATGATAATGATGATAATAGTGACTTTATACTTTTTATTGAACTAAATGAAGTGTTGTTGATTTATGAAATGTTTTGTTTTTCAGGGAAGTCAGGGAGAGCCAGGCGTCGGTGTGCAGGTAAAATTACTCATCCCTAGAATAAAAAACAACATAATACAATTTTATTCTTACATCTGCTGTTACTACTAGTACCACTAGAACTGCTGCTTATTAGGTAGTAGTTTCAGTACTATATTTGCTTTTACCTATTACAAAAACTACACAGCTTTTACTACTACACATTAAAGAATTGGCGCATTACCACACCTTAACCAATGGCAATCAACCTACCAGAAATAGTACAGTAATGCAGAATACAGATGTAAACTCATCCAGAACTGACTCCGCAGTGGAATCATAGTTAGTTTTTATCTATATTTTATTTGGTTATTGTAAACGCTATGGAGATGCTTCCTGCTGTTGGATTTTACCATTAATGTGAGCTGCAAGCTGGTTTAGTATACACCATATGCAACTCCTGTATTTATTTAGACACGCAAAATGTTTGATTGACTAAAACAGATTGTTAAAACCATCGCTTCTCTCTAAAGATGACAGTACATTTTTCAATATGCCTGTGTAAAATTAAGCTGTATATAAGGGATATATGGCTTAAAATAATATAATGTATGGCAAGGTAATTTTACTAAAGCTCAACAGTGCAATTCAATATTTTACTAATGAAAAAGGATTGGGAAAAATATAAGAATGTGGTTAAGAAGAAAAAAAGTTTGATTAAAGGTTGGGGGTCCAGAACGTGCATATTTCCTCTTCCATTTATTTAATTACATGTGGTTTATAGCTCAAAATACCCCCCCCAAAAAAAGCATTCTGACCCGTAACTTGGCCTGGTTTGGTCTCGGTGATGATAGAAAGGTTTAACGCCACATTGTGAAACATGTCTGACAGTAACATCTCCATGGAGAAAAGCAGTTGGTGGAGAAAAGTTACACAATGCACTTTTAAGTTCAATCCCAAAGTCTATTGCTACTATTTCTTATAATGATTTTCTTGCTAAACTGTTACTGCTACCACAACTAGGGGTGTAATGAGAAGCAATTTCCACAAGACAAGTCAAGGCGCATTTTTTTGCATAATTTATAAGAAATTAGCCCACAATTTTGGCAATTTTTTTATTTATTTTGTTTTTCTTTCATTGTAGAACTGCTCTTTGGAACTATGCTAATAGCAGTATTAAGTGTCCAAACCAAATTTCTCTCTTGTGTGCACAATCTTTTATTTTATTTTATTTAATTTTATCCTTTGGCATGAGATCTCCCATTCGTAGCCACTTCCGTCAGTGCTGGGGGTGGACCATTGTTATTCCAGCTGTGTTGTAGGTTGATGTGTGTACTGACAGCTAATAGACCCTATGTCCCTGATTCATTCCTCTTTGTTCAGGGTCCTCCAGGCGCCCAGGGGAGCACCGGCCTGCCGGGACCCCCAGGACCTCCCGGGGCTGTGGTAAATGTCCTCATAAATCACCGCTTTTCTCTGTCTGTACAAACATTTCTTCTCGTGAAATTCATTACAATTCTCTCTCTCTTACTTCCCCTCTGTCTGTCTGTCTCTTTCTTTTTTTCTCTCTCCCTTCTCTCTTTTTTTACCCCCCTATTTATTTCACACTGCTTTTTTCCTCGTCTCACCTTTTCACTCTCTTTTTCTCTCTTTCCCTTCTCTTTTTTACTCTTCTTTTTTACCCCCCCTCTTTATTTCACACTGCTCTTCTCTTCGTTTTACCTTTTCACTCTTTCTCTCTCTCATACTCTCTCTGCCTTTTTGTCTTTCTCTCTTCCTCATGAAATTCATTACAATTCACTCTCTCTTACTTCCCCTCTGTCTGTCTCTCTCTCCCTTCTCTCTTTTTTTACTCTTCTTTTTTACCCCCCTCTTTATTTCACACTGCTTTTTTCCTCGTCTCACTTTTTCACTCTTTTTCTCTCTCTCTTACTCTCTCTGTCCATGCCTTTTTGTCTTTCTTTCTTTCTCATGAAATTCATTACGATTCTCTCTCTCTTACTTCCCCTCTTGTCTGTCTCTCTCTTTCTTTTTCTCTCTCTCCCTTCTCTTTTTTACTCTTCTTTTTTTTACCCCCCCCTCTTTATTTCACACTGCTCTTTTCCTCATCTCACCTTTTCACTCTCTTTCTCTCTCTCGTACTCTCTCTGCCCATGCCTTTTTGTCTTTCTCTCTTCCTCATGAAATTCATTACAATTCTCTCTCTCTTACTTCCCCTCTGTCTGTCTCTCTCTTTCTTTTTCTCTCTCTCCCTTCTCTCTTTTTTTACCCCCCTATTTATTTCACACTGCTTTTTTCCTCGTCTCACCTTTTCACTCTCTTTCTCTCTCTCGTACTCTCTCTGCCTTTTTGTCTTTCTGTAATTTTCATTCATTACGATTCTCTCTCTCCCTTACTTCATTTCTCACTCTCTCTTTCTTCTCTCCCCTCTCTATTTCACCCTCTTTCTGTGTATTTATCTCCTTTCTTTGCCCATCTCTTTCTCTTGATGAGTTGCATTCCAAACCTATCTATTTCCCTCTGCCTTCCTATGTCTTTGTCTTTCTGTCTCTTTC
>KN509879.1:17011-36078 GCA_000787155.1 Scartelaos histophorus
CCTCTCTCTCTTCCACTCATTCTCTCTTTCTCTCTCTCTTCGTAGGGTCCACAGGGCCCCCCAGGACTGCCCGGGCAGGTGGTGAGTACTGCACAAACCAAACACTGAATCGGAAAAACAAAATGATTTGGAGCTCGGCCATTTTCGAAACAAAGTAATTAAGGGTCCAGAAAATGTGTTTAGGGAAATAAGTGGTGCTTTTATCGCCTCATAATGTGGAAAATTATCAGGCTGGTTGATGATTGGTCAAGTCTTTTTCTGGTGAGTGGTTATCCATTAGCATGAATAAATGTAATTTCTATTTCACTCGCTGTTTCTGGCCTCGAGCAAACGCTGGACTGAAAATCAAAATCATTCCAGTTGAGCAACCTGTATTTGATATAAGCTGCTACTAATAATGTGTTATTACTTGGTATATGATAACATGTGATCAAGGACATTAGAGAAAAGAAAAAATATCCAAGCATAAGCCCATAGTAATGATATAGCTGCATACAGAACCTGTTAATATGGTTTTTTATTGCAAATCAATCATATTAAGCAAACAGTGGAATGGAATGCAATGGAAAGGACGTTTTTTTCAGCAAATCTCTGAGCTATAGTCTCTGGTTTCTTGTTGTTTTGGATTGATGGTCTTGTAATGCCTGAGTCTGTTACAGGGCGAGGCAGGTAAACCAGGGGTCCCAGGTCGAGATGGGGTCCCAGGTAAAGAAGGCATCCCAGGACTCCCCGGAAAACAGGTACAGTTGCATTCCAGAACATATATTATGCATTTTTGTGGTTTTAATTATCTTTTGGTTACCTTTTGGATAAGTATTTCACATTTTCTTACGTAAAATAATGTTTACATTTGAAAAATCTTTACTACTCTTTACTATCTATTCACCAGCGTTTCCAATGAGGCGTTTAAGTGCTGGAGCTCTCTTTGCTACATTAATTAACATTCAGAAAGCAAACAATAGAGTTTGAATTAAAAAATAGTCAAGTGATGGTTTATTGGCTTAAAAACTGTGTAGAAGTCCATAGTTTTATCTATGAAACAACTAAACGGCCAGTATGAAAATGTAGCATCTTCGAGTGCTCAGAAAATACGACTTTCGATTGCGACTTTCGATTGGTAGATTCATGACACAAACATGAACGAAACAATATACATAAAATGCATTCTGAAAATATAAATAAGTGTCAGAATAAACCGTCTTTTGTCCATTGTTAGTCTATTTCTAAAGTCTTTGTGTGTCGTGACTTTGTTGTTCGTCTCCAGGGCATCTCGGGACCCCCAGGACTGGCTGGTCTGAAGGGAGAGCAGGGAGACAGTGGCCCCCCTGGGAAGGTGAGGGCAGCAGCTCTGTGGACAGTGAAATTACTTTGTGACATTGACATTTTATCAGTAAATCCATACAACGCCTTATTCATTTAACAAATTAACCTGATTGCTTATTAGTAATTGCAATGGCTAAAGTGTATATTGGCTACACTGGGCCTACAGCAAGGATACGTTATTGACTATAGCCACTTAATTGCGCCTAAAGGTCAGGACGGGATGAGTAAGTGATGTTGGGTATGAATCAATTTTGCTTTTTTTTGAGGAAATTCAGAAAATTAACAAAATATTTCACATTTATAGTCATGCCTAGCCCTAACCCTAACCCTAGGATTTTAATAGAATTGCTTATTGCCATTATTCTACTCGATTTTTTCATTTAACTAAATCGTGTACTGTGCGTATACAGTAAAAGCAGCTCTTACAAACAAAATGAGACTGCTATGTGCCGTTTGCTAATTACAAAGCGTTTTTATTGTCTGTGAACCAGGAAGTAATGCTGCTGCACTGTTAGCATGCTAGTTGTTGTTGGCTGTGGCACTGTAGCTTTTAAAGGTTGTGAGACGTGCTTATAACTCATCATGGTGAATAGTTAGGAAAGTTAAGAATTTTGTATAAAAGTTTCAAACAGTAAAATTCAGGTACAACGCTTATGAAATTGAAGTCATAACTAAACACAGCACGATTTTATTCTACTGTAAAAAAATACGAGTTACAAAGGCCTTTTAGTGAATGTTGTAAATCATGGGGCGAACGAAAAAGCAGACGGGGTTTTAAGAAAAGAAACAGACTAACTTTTCAAAGTGAGTAAGGACGTTTTTGTGATGTGAATTTCATGGACTGTCTTTCAGCAGACTTGTGTGACATTGGGTTTGGTGGCCTTTGTAGCCACTGCCAGCTTAGTTTTACGTCTGTAATGCCTCACGTCTCACCAAATGTTGTTTCTATGGTTCTGCCAGTTCTAAAGCTTCCCCAACTATTCTGGCATGAGATCTTGGCAAAAGTCACTGCCACTCCAGACTTGGGCAGGACAAAACAAGCATAATATTCTCAATAACTTTTGAAAATGTTGGAAATTGTTGAGATTTATATGCCCTAATTAGACTGTATATGGGTTCACACTTGCACAGAGACCATGTCAAAACCGAAATTAAAGCCAGACTAAACCAGGGATAAACCAAGTCTAAACTAGGACTAGACCAAAACTAAACCAAAACTAGAACAGGACCAAACCAAGTCCTGTTCTAGTTTTGATTTAGTCCTAAACAGGGCTCAAAACCAAAGACCAAATGATGTTATGAATTCTCCCTGAGTCACAATCTGGACTGAACTCATTATTTCCCTTTTTGGCATTTGAGGCCCATAATATGTCATATACATAACCATAACTGCATTTTTTAAATAACTAAAATATTATAAATGTGTTTTCCACTATGTAGATTGAGTTTTATCCCATTCTAGTCCTGGTCTAGTTCTTGTTTGATGCCAGTTACAACATCTTTTGTAGGACACGATTACTAATCTGAAGACTGATGGTTCAATTCTTGTTACTAGCAGCATTTCATATTGTTTTCTCCTTTGGCAAAACATCTCAGCCCCCTTGCTTGTATCGCTACATTAGTGTATCGGTGTGATTGCGGTGGATAATTATTGTATTTGCCAGAGCCACCTAAATATATGTCACACAGGCTTGTTAACAGGGATAGTACCGTATGTCAAATTTGCTACACGTCTCACAGCCTCACCATAATAATGTCTCACACAGCATACGTATATTCTATGATGTTGTTGTATTTAGCCAGAGCCCAGGGGCAGAGCAGCGTTCACAAACTCATCACTGAACTAAACGAGGGCCTGATGTGAAGAGGCCCACAGGGGCTCGGTCATTCAAATGGACCTCGGGCAGTTTTGTGTCCAACTGCTGTGGTTGGATATTGCTCTGTGACTATGTGCCCAAAGCTAGTATATATTTGTAAGGCACTCTGATACTGTGTGGTAACACTGATGGAAAAGTATTCTGAGGGGAGCTGAATAATAATGACAAGTAGAGACTGATATTCAAAAAATGTCTGCTATGGCAATAAATTAAAATAGATAATCATGTTTGTTTTTTTTCTCTTAGATTGATTGATCTCAATCTCAATTGTGTTTTTTCTTTTCAAAAACTAAATAACACATGACACACACATGCACACACATAGACACACACTATTGATTTCATGAACATAAACAAGCCAGATCAGTGCCATTTATTATTTAAAAAAATCCTCAAGTCTGAACTCTGCTCCACACCACATGCTTTTCCTGACAGAATCTAAACTCGACCTCCAATTAATTGCCCAGCCCCAGCTTGTAATCATTTACTTAACTGGGATAAACTGAGCTAAAAGTCTTTTAAAAGGATAAATGTTGGCTCTTAGACCTTATTGCTGCTTTTAGTGAAGGTCAATCAGACTTGGCAAACTGCATTTTACCAATCCTTCTGTGTTACTTTGCAACTGTTATGTACAGTTTTGTAGATATGCAAAACAAACTTTTCAGAGTTTTAATACTTGTTAGAATTGTTCTTTCTTATTTATTTATTTACCCACTCAAATTTGAATGTAGAATTGATACATGGTTGAGTAATCTTTATTCTCCTGAAGTTAAGATGTCTTTGCTCAGAAAATTCATGTTTCCCCTAGACCTTGTACATGGCCAGTCCTCTGTAATTACCTCAGTGGCAGCTCCGAGCTGGATGTGGATGAAGAATGAAGGAGGTGCAGAGGATAGATTCAAAAGAGGTACAGAGAATAGACTCGGAGGTGCAGAGGACAGACACAGGAGTGGAGGATAAACTCAGAAGAAGTACAGAAGTACAGAGGATAAACTCAGAGGAAGTACAGAACTACAGAGGATAGACTTAGAGGAGCAGAGGATAGAGGAGTGGAGATTAGACTGGAGGTGGAGGTGCAGAGGATAATGTCAGAGGAACAGAGGATGTCCTGTGGGGACTCTTGTAGGAGTAGTTGAAAGGAAAAGGGGGCTTTGTTAAATGAGCGTGGAAAGTCGTGGTGCTGATTATGAAAACATCCTCTAGTGTTTTGTGAATATTTGGAGGAGGGATTAGGGGTTATTTAAAAACTTCAGCTGTCTCAAGTGTTTATCGCAGTTTATTAAGAACTGACTGCACCAAAGGCTCCTGGGAACAGAGCTTTTTTTTTAGTTTGTCACTAGTTATTTTTGTCCAGCCAACCATTTTGTGTGTATAATATCTGGTGTAGTGCAAGTTTTGTGTTATCCACAAACCTAAAAAATCCTATTCCTATTTTTATTATAATTTAATTATTGCTTCCAAATATGTTGCCAGTTTGTCTCTTCAATATTAAATAGTTTTCTCACATACAAGCACAGATAATTATGTGCTTGATTTAGTGAGGCTGCAGTGCCTTAGCAAACACACTGAAATAGCAATTTGAATATGTAGAAATGAGCTAATTGTGAAGGCTATAATAGTATGGGTAATTTAATGTCAGTAGTTTGCAGCTTAGTAAAAATGCTCTGAAATTATTCATAGGACTTCAGTGTATTAGTGCAATGTATTAGTTGCCGAATCATTTTGTTTAGATTATAAAGGACAACACCAGAAAGGAGAAATTGGTGATTGAGTTAGCTGAAGATTTGTATTTTTTTGGTATTTATATATAAAGAGGCTGATTTATATATTGTTTCCTTGTACTTTCTATTGCCTTAATAGTTGTTTTTGTGCAGTTTGACTCAGAATCGTGCAGATACATAATAGTGCCACACCCCCATTTTAGTTGACTGATCGGTCAGCAGGATATCTTTTGCTGAACAAGAATTTCTTTAGTCGACAACAGCCCTAGAGTTTACACCTTTGACGACCCTCGCGTGCAGTGTCTATTCCTGTGACTTCAACCCTGCTCAGTCCCTTAAGTCTAACCTCCACCCTCTGCTCATTCTCACAGAGCACCTTGTTTTTGACACCCAAAGGTGACCACACGTGCAGCTGACATGTGCTAATAGACATTGGCTTGGATTGACGACACTCGGGCCAATTCTGTCAATGAGAATCGCTCTTTAGTCTAATTTTAGAGAGGTGAAGGTAAAGTGACAGATGAGGTCATGCATATTTATAGCTTTATCAATGGAGACAAATTACTGCTATGTTTTGAGCTGAGGTTAAAATAACAAATTATTTACTGGCACTCTTTGCATTGATTTAAAAGATCTGCAACTAAAGCTCATGATTTGGTATAATTTGAATTTGTTTACAAGATGAACATGCGTAGCAATCCCTCTTAAGAGTGCTTTGCTTAAATGTTACTGGCAATGCTTTATTGATGCCTCATTTTGAAGAAAACTAAATACAGTTCACAGTACAAACAATACAAGGTTATAAGCCTGTCAACAATCTCATTAAAATAACCAATGTTTCTACTTTCACTTGATTTGATAACCTTATGATCTCAAGAAATATTTTTATATGAATACCTGTAGTCTGATGGAATAACCCAAAGACCTTTTTTCATCAAATTAGAGGAAAAATGAGTAAACTGGTTGTGTTGTCTTCAAAGCATTATGTGCCCCCAGTGCCTCCTCTCTTTAAAAGGGCTTTTCAAATAATCTATTAAACTGTTTCCCGTGTGATAGTTTTACATTTGCATTCATGAGTGGCACTACAGTGTGTTTACTTTACACATTTCATTTACTGAATTGTACAGGACAACACGTCGCGCTCTCTCCTCCTGAGCACATATAATAACTATTACTCAGTTGAATACATTATTAAAGGTACAGCCTGCCCCATTGTTTTCTGTTTGCCTGATTGATTAGTTTATTTCAGTCTCAGGTATATTTAGTCTTCCGCAACAGTAACATTTGTCATGTAGAAAGATTGAAAAGGTGTAGGCTGAACCATATGATTAGACCTGCCCTTTATACTTTACTGTGATTGGACGCATGTGATTGTATATTATTCATAAAAAACAGAAGGACAATAGTAGATAGACAATGTATACAATAATAGATTCATAGTATAATGTAGAAAATAGTAGTCAGAAATGATTTATTTACAAAGGAAGGAGAGAGAATGTCAGTTCATTATCTTCTTATCTTTTGGCGAAACTATAATAGTCCAGATTTTGCTAAAATAGTCTGAAGTAGGCTGTTGGTATTGGTATTTTTGCTGCCCAGTGATTGGTCAGTCTCAGTAGTGCAGGGCCTATCACACACAAACAATTCAGGGCTTGTGAACTCACAAAAAATGTGAAAAATCATCTTGCTGCCAAGGCTACAACTGTTCCAGAAATCGACTCTATTAACCAATATACACATTTCTTATATATGCTCATCGCCAGAAGTGTCAGGGACCAGGTGCATTCAAATCATGTCTCCCATAAGTTTTGTTGCTGATCTAATCACAGCTGAGAAGACCTTTGCCTTCAAATATCTTACAGACTGGCATCTTTTACCTCCTTCCCTTGCTCCAGAATACACATCTTTGTCAAATAGGAGAAGTGTGTATTATTGACCGTCCAATAAAATGTCCTTTCAGGTTTTCATGACATTTTTATTAAAGTACCTGATTAGCAAATCGCTCATGTGTAGCCCGTGCAGCTGTCCTTGTCTTTTAAAATATCCTGTATGTAATCTGTTGTGCATGTTTCATTGTGGCTTAAAACATCAAATCATCGCGTCTTCTATCGTGTATTTCATTCTACACCTGCACCTCCAGCCAATACCGCAGGGACAAAACAGTGCTTTGAGGTCTGATTATTATGGGCTGCCTACCTAGCTCACAGTGCTGAATTGAAATTGCAGCAGCCTTTGTTTGTTGATAGTACCAGTCATGAATTATGTATTGTGGGCTTGCAGTTATAAAAAAACATTGACACAAATTGCGATGCGTGTTGGACAGGATGCCTTGGACAGGGTAACACTGTCAGGGAGGGGGAGAGGGGTGATTCATAACAGGGCCTGGAATCTCTCTCTCACACACACACACACACACACACACACACTCACAGGTGACAGCAGCAGATGATAGGTCCACAACTGTTGTAATATTTCACACGGAGCAGAAGGAAAGAGGGTGTTTGTCACAAAAATGGAAAACAAATGGTTGAAATGTGAGTGTGGTGTACAGTGGCAGAGACAGAGACAGACAACATCTTCTAGTACAGTTGGCTATATGTGAACTCGAGGCTCCCAATACTGAATATGGAACACTGAAATGTATTTTTGAACATATTCCAAATTCTGATTCATGGACAAATTAGAGTACTGAATGCCATGTTACAACTGCTGTTACATAATCACACATACCATACCTGGTGTTGTGTTTTGTTTCATTCACACATGTTTGAGTAACCCTTTATTATTATTAGTCTGTACATCTTCAAACCTCAAAATGCTCTGTTCCTCCTTCATTCCAGGGCTGAAAATCAGTTTGTGAGAAGAACTCAGCCTAAATGTGCAGAATTTGTGTGTTAAACTTGTTGCTAATGAAGTGAAACACAACTCCGGATATGTTTTTGATGAGGATACAATATTATAACATAAATCAGAAAATAGCACCTTTAATTCATTAATTGTAAAGTGGAAAAACATAAACGTAGAAAAATGCATAGCACATGGCCAATGTCCAAAACCATTTTTTATTTTTAGATGTTTTGGCAACTAGACTAAATGTGGTTTGCATTTTCTGTTTCTCTTCAAAAATATTTGTTGTACTGTTTATTATGCAGTTAGTTGGTGACAGATGAACTAGTGGATCCCAGTGACCCTTGCAATGTGATGTAAAAGTATATTCAGTTATGGAATACTGAATACCTAATGTGTTTGAGAATGTATTTGATGCATCTGAATACTTAAATACTTTCACACAGAGTTGCATTAATTGCATTGTGTAAAAACATGACAAAGGATAAAAAAAATGCTTTATGTTTGTTGTACCGTTTGATTGTGCATTTATTTATCGCTCATAGACATAAAAACATAAAACAGACATAAAAATTTCACACGTATCAGCCATTTTCTTCTCAGTATCGTGCAGTTTGAAAACCAAATTGTTCGATACAGTGTATTTGTTTGATTTTAGGAAAGTAACTACATTGAGAATATTTCTAAATAAAAGAGTAAGTGTATTGGAATAGTGTAAAATGTGTATTCTGAATATGCATTTTTGTTACATTTACACTGTGATCTGTGGTGAGTGAATAAGGGACTAAAAGGCTAATTGTCTGTGTATATTTACAAACTAACTGATCATTATCTCCTGTAGGTAAATGCTTTTCCGGCTCTTTATAATAACTGAATTGTCCCAGATAACCTTATTGAGGAAGTTGCCTGGTGCTAGAAATCTAATCTTGAGCTCGCTCTTATGACGACATACAGTTTGGATAAAATTGCCGTTTCGTGATTCATTACGTTTCCCGTGAGCACAAACAGACTCTCCTCCTTCATGCCCCGAGTGAGTCAGAGGTGGAGTTAATCTGTTTCAATGAAGTGTGACCTTTCATTAGGAGCAGATGATGATACTAATGGTACTAATGAGTGAAAACATCAAAACTGAACATTTGCTCCAAGAAAATCGTGATACCTGATATTTAGCCTGCTGCTGTGGCTATTTGCATTATATTTAGCTTTTAGAATCCAGAGCAAGACCTACAAGTTTGATTTTTCTGCCAAGATATTATTGCTTTACTCAAAATTCTCCACAGTACGGGATTAAAACGTAACATTTCTATAGGGACAAGTGAGGACCTGTCATCAGGGCAGGTTATTATTAGTCAGATCCATGAAAAGCAAGCTCATGCACGGTGAAGATGCAGGTTTTCAAGGTATTTTTGAATATAGAAACACCCATAATGGAAAAAAAGCTAGATATATGTTTAATCCCTTACTTTTCCAATGCAATAACATGACCATGCAGACAAGCAAGTGGTGGACCCTTCCCATAAAGTTACACAGTGCACCTTTACTAAGAAGTAAAGTTTAAAAATAAATAAGAAAATGTATTCATCTGGGATAAAATAATGCCTTTCATGTTTGTGAAACATACAGCTATATAAGACTATTCACTCACTCGTTGTCTGACCAATTTGACTGATACATTTTGTCTGTCCAAAAAGCCAAAAAAGGCACACTGAGAATGGAGCAGGACAAAAAAAAAAAATCTGTGTTGAATATCTATTTAGGTCAATACCCTAATAAGTATTTGTTGCCCTTGCCTGTCTTTGGCTCTTTGACCTCATGGAAGATATTTATATTGCTTTTCATATATATACATTTTAATATTAACTCAACATGTCTGGCAAGTTGTGATACTTCCTAGTAGTAGAAACGCAATAGGCCTCCGTTTATAGATCAGGCAGCTAATTGTCATTTCATGTCTGTTTCTCAGGCTGTAGCAGGACCCCCAGGACCCAAGGGAGATCGGGTGAGTCACTCCAAAAAGCATTAACATTCAGGCAGAAACTTCCTCCTCAGCTTCAATTAAACACTATTTAAACCCATTTACCTCTCTGCTAATCTGATAGAGCAATTTATTGTAAAATGACTGCACATTATATTGGATTTATGTTAATTCAGGGTCCCGCTGGTCAGCCGCTGGCCGGACCAAGAGGGGATGCTGGCACACCTGGAGAAAAGGTGAGTCAGTAGATTTACAATGTAAATACAGTGTAACATAATGATTTAACACGGTTTTTGGCTTTGTTTTAGGGTGACAGAGGAGACAGAGGAGCTCCTGGTGCTAAAGGAGAGAGGGTAAGTGAATAATTTGACTAATTAAGATGAGGTCATGGTATACATTGTCCTCTGTTGAAATAAAACTGCAGTGTGATATGTACTACATACAGTTTGGAGCTTGAAGCTTTGTTACACTTTAGTTAGAGATGGGAGATACATTGAAAAATGGATCATCGCAATTGTCTTTTTTTGGAGACATGCAAAATTATAATGTATAAAATCAGAATAAAATACAGCCTTTGCCATTTTTGTGCAATACTTATTACAAGGGATATTGGAATAGTAGGAATACTTAAGCCACAGGCATGTTTAGCCCATTTCTGATGCACTGCCATAATATTGGGATGACCCAAAAAAAAACAAAGTTTATTTTACTTTTAGCTCAGCAGAGATTGGCAATTCTGGGGGTGAACAGATCTAAATGATTCTAGTGAAAGTGTATGGAGTTTAAAAACATATTGGAGCACTTCCTGTATTACCGCATGACATCACAATGTGGAGTGTGGAGTGTTTTCAATTTGAGAGAAGAAAGTCTAATTATGCAGGGTTTGTGTGAATGAAACAAAACACAACTCCAGGTATCTTTGTGATGAGAAAATGACATTATAACACAGACCATACAATAGTATAATATGGGCCCTTTAAGTCTATTTATAGACCTGGTTTAGATCTGGTGGGGTGCAAAAAGCCAGCATTTTGTAAATTGGTGCTTAATGTGAAAAGTTTGAGATCCATTGCTGAAGGCTTATCATTACTTACAAATTCATTATTTTAAAAAATGCAAATAGGAGGGTGAATATAGTTCAGTGAGTCTTTTGTTATTTTTGAAAGAAATATCCACACTCCCCAAATGTAGATCAGGGACAGAGTTCTCAAACCAACTATATTAATCTTGTGGCTAAAAGTAAATCAGTCTATTTCATTATAATGGAATAATTATATATATAATTTCACCTTACATAAAATGACTGAGAAGATATGGCACTCCTGTTTTCTTGGACACGAAATAATATATCTGTTCATGTTTTGTTTTGGTTGATTTGGGAAAACATTGCACATTCCTCTTTTATGTTGTGGTGAAATAGGATTTAATAATGCAGTGCACCACGGCCTGTGTTATCTTTCAGTATTCCTGCTCTTCCAATATCCCTTGTAATAATAAATAACCCCAGATAGATATAGGGTCCAATGGCTCCTATAGAAGATCATGCAAATGAAGGGGAATCTAATATTAATGCAGCTTTTAAAATGGCACGTGTAAGCTTGAATGGACCTTATTTTGTGAATGTCTTTTTGCTCTCACGATTCTACTTC
This sequence comes from Scartelaos histophorus, assembly GCA_000787155.1. Classification (NCBI taxonomy): domain Eukaryota; kingdom Metazoa; phylum Chordata; class Actinopteri; order Gobiiformes; family Gobiidae; genus Scartelaos; species Scartelaos histophorus. The sequence goes on from KN509879.1 coordinate 28,404, forward strand.
TTAGGGTGTGGTGGGTGAACCTGGAGAGGCTGGGGAAGATGTAAGTCATTTATCTCAAATAATAATCATATTTTGTATTACTTTTTTCACAAGAAATAACTTTTTTTTCTACTCTTGATGTTAACCAAGTGTTATACCAAAATTAAAGATTAGATTTCATACACTATATTTATACAAACCTATAACAATATATATAATGTATGTTCAACAAAGTAAAAAAAATCCCAAAGATCATCTGGTCTATAATATTTCAGAGTCCCAACGTAATAAATATAATAATAATAATAACAATAATACATAATAATAATAATAAATAACAATAATAACAATGAATAATAATAATAATAATAATTTATGTTGATTATGATTAAGAAGTCATTAACCAATTAGCCAATCTTTTGATCATCATAATCATTTTTATTAGCACATTAACGCATTTTTCCTACTCTAAAAAAGAGTCAGGAAAGTTAGTTTAAATAGAGCATTTTTCATGTTGTTTTCCCCTGTTGATTGTACCATATGACCTTGAAATGCAATGATCTTACAATTTGAGTCAATAAACCACACACAATAGCATTAAGATCTATCTAGTAAATTAAGCATGCTGTGTAATAAAAGCCACCATCACTTTGATTACATAAAAAAATCACTCCACTAATTACCTGCACTTAAGAATGTCTTTTTATCCCGTCAAACTTTATTTGTGCAGCACTTTACAACGGCAATAAATGAAGCAAAGTTGCACATAATTAAGAGATTAAGACATGATCAGTTTGTCGTTACGTAGTCCATTTGTGCGTCGTGTCCAAAGCCATCCATCTATATTCAAATTGTCAGTCCCGGTTAAACAGTTTCGTGAGGCGTGCGTCGAATTTGAGGTTAATCTTCAGAGATAATGGTGCAGTGATTGTGTTTCATACTGAAGGTTAATGAAAGATTTACATGTAATGACAACAGCACCGAGTCGCTAAACGGGACAGATGAGAGAGTCTCCAGCTGAATTATGATGATAGCGCCATTGTCCTTTTGCGAATTTGAACAACTAAATGATTTTGTCTGATTTCGTAATGATTTTATTGGGTCTTTTAGGGAGCACAAGGATCTCCAGGGCCTAAAGGAGATAAGGTACAATGTCATTTTAATATGATGCAAGTATATTGTATATTAATCAATTATACTTAATGTATTTTTTATTATTAATTACAGGGAGAGAAAGGCATAGGTCTAGTTGGTCCAGCAGGACGCACAGGACCTCCAGGTTTAAAAGTGAGTATCATAAAGGATGCATAGTTTTCATTTTTCATATTTGTTTTTCTTTAAACATTATAAGAAAGAGAAAAATGTATCGTCTTATTCTTAGGTGGGCCTGTTTTTTCCCAAGTATAGCCCTGATTTAATCCTAATTTGAACATTTTCTAGTCTTATTTTAGTCCTGGTTTATTCCTTGTTTCGTTACATGTCAAATGATGCCCTGTGCCCCAGTTTATTGTCATTTCCTGCATTTTTTAGGGAGATCCAGGACTACCGGGTCCAGCTGGTCCTCCAGGTCTTCAGGGAAAGTCCGGAGACAACGGCCTCCCCGGGGTTAGAGGAGAGAATGGAGCCCCAGGACCCCCGGGACCTCCAGGAGAAAGGGTCTGTTCTTCCCATAAGAATACATAACACTATGACAACCAAAAAGTGAAAACAGTCAAATAAATAAACTGTGATCTGTGTATGATGAAACCATTGGAGGGAAAAGTGAAATGCTATAGTTTATAGAAGACCACCCTCAAAAACTAAAGAAAAACCTTTATTTGCTGCCATTTATATATTTTATAATAAATTAAATGTCTATTAAGTTTTTTACATAGTCAACAAAGCAAAAAATCTTAACACTAAGTCTTAACACTAAAAAAATAAAAAAAAATCAACTCTGAAACTTTTTACATTTAAACAGTGGTCGACTGATTAAAACAATTTTATACATTTTCAAATAAGAATATTAAGGATCCTCCCATTCTTTATTCTTATAGGTTGAATAAATCAACACAAATATTATTTCAATGCTTGAAAATGTGAATTGATGGTTTTAATGTGTGAATTATACTTTTTTAGGGTCTTCAAGGTTTTGCAGGTCGACCAGGAAACCCAGGAGGTCCAGGTCCTGCTGGTCCTGCTGGAGAGGCGGTGAGTTTTTTTACATTTAATATTTAATATGTACTTATTGAATATTAATATAGCAATTTATCAACCAAACAAAGTACAGAACAGTGTTATTTTATTACTAATCTTAATCTCATTGTTTTTTTATTATATACTTTTAATGTTAATTGAGAGGTACTATACATCCAAGTGCTGCTGTACATGTGATTGCATTGACTGTGTGAACCTGTACATGACAAACACTGTTATTTCCTGAAGGGCACCGCTGGTGCAAATGGGTCCAAAGGAGACAAGGTAAGAAGAGAAACATTTGTTGGTCTGTTTTTACATAGAAACAAGCTCATTTACATTGATTTTGCTCTGTATCCAGGGAGAGGTGGGAGTGGGTACCCCGGGCGCCAGAGGAGAGAGAGGAGACCCAGGAACAAGAGTGAGACTTGCCCTTCATCTGTGTATGAGTAATGATGACTGAGAGATTACGTCAACTTTATTTTGAAATTTTCTTAGGGTGAAGACGGTCGTCCTGGTGCTGATGGGGAGAGAGGAGCAACAGTAAGTGTATTAAATATTGAATTCTGTTCATTAATTTAGCATGTAAAACTCTCACATTTACCATTAATGATTAAATTAAAATAGCAAACCTTTGTTATTAAAATAGGTTGCTACTGAAGGCAAAATATTTAGACATCTTTGACCAGGAAGCTGCAGATTTACTGGTTTGTACAAAAATGTTTGCAGTATTTCAGTATTTATGTGCAATAAATTAATACAACTAATAAAAACATATTATATCGGTTTAAAAATATATAATGTAAGTCAAATAAATCACAAAATATATTCAGTTCATCCAGTACTGATAAACCAATTTGTCATTTCCTCATAAACAACAGTGACACATCCCATTGTTGTGTTCAGAAACATGGCCGTTTCTGAGTCACCCAACTCTCTCTGTTTAATCAACACTAGAGCCCTGAGAGAAATCGTAGCATTATTATTTATTTCTGTTGTGGCTGACCAAGCACACAGCGCCTCAGGGATTTCCTATGTGAATGGTCATTTTTCCTACTGCTCCTAAACATAACACTGCTCTTATTTGTCCAACAGGGCTCTCCAGGCCTCCGTGGTGCTCGAGGTGACAAGGTGAACCCTCCCAAAGCATTTTTCTGTTCATATTTTAATACTGTCATGTTATCTGCATGGCCCAAAGCGGTTTGCCCATGTAAATGACTGAATTAAATTGACACGCCTGAATGAGGAGTTGAAGTGCGGCTGCATTTTTTCTTTCCTCAGGGCGACATCGGGCTACAAGGTGACAAAGGAGAAAAGGTTTGTGCATCTTAATATCCAATCAGCCTCTTCAGCTCAGGGTTACACACACTGTGGTCAGCTTCAGAACTAGGAGGCATTTGTAAATGTAGGGCTGTGACAGGGCAAAAAATCTTGTATGCTTATTATTACCATTCTATGTATTGATTTTATATTCAAGTATATATATTTCAGTATTTATTTCCTAAACATAGAGCTCTGTTCCCAACCACATGCTTTTAATGACAGAAGATAGACCTCTCCATTAAAAAGACCCAAGCAAATTACTTTTTTTTTTCATTTATTTTGTTTGTGACATACAACAGAAATACAGACATTAGACAGGACTATATAATAAATACAATATCGGCCCTTACAGTATAATAAAATGCATCCAGCGCTACAGCAGACAGAGTGTGTGTAAGTGTAAGAACATTGAGTTTCAGTGTCAACAAATGAAGATGACTCTGTAATGTACAGTAATGCACAGAGGCTCAACAGTATAATGTCTGTTATATGTAGGGAGATTTGGACAGATAAACTCAATGTTGAAGGAACTGTAGAAACTACATACTATTATTATACTATTATACTATTAGTACTATTGTAGTATGATAATACATGTATAATTACAAAGGAGAAGAGGAAAAGATGGTGGAACATTATTATCTTTATTAATGAGTCCAAATCATAGACCGTGTATATGAATGGACTTAGGGAAAGCGCTAGTCGCTGTGTGCCAAACAGGAAGTGCTCCAGGAGGCTTTTCCGGCTCCTTCTGACTCTGGCTCCAATTGACTTACATTAGGATCTTGTCGCTCTTCTCTCTGTACCTCCTGCTGTGAGCCTCGTCATTTTGGTCTTAAAATGTTCGTATTAACCCGCTCTACATGATTTTTTTCGCTTTTTTGTTTGTCAAAAGAATCCTATTCATTACATAGAGCCTGGTAACAGATTCGCTCTGGTAAGCATCACAAGCCTTATTTGAGCAGCGCTAAATGGGTGTTTAATGCGTTCCATCTTTTCATGTGCCCAAAATGCCTTACCTAAAGTGGGCGTGTATGGTTTTTTGTCAAAATACACTTGTATGAAATTGTTCTGACTGTGTTATTTATCCTGCAAGTAACATTTGTAGAGCTTTCCATGAATTAAAATTAAAGCATTTTGAGTCATAAGAGTCCAGCCAGGATAGCAACTGAAATGATACCATGGAGCCGATACCAATACTGCAAGATTTTCCTGGATCAGCACTGATATTCAGCACTAGGATCAGTATTGGTGCAGCCCTATTGAAAAGATAGTGTGGTGCATTAAAAAAGGAGATTTGGGCACCTGAAAAGAGGGATAGGCCTTTGTTTTACCAAATTTAAAAATCTGATTATTTTTTCCCTCATGCAGTTTACCAGATTTACTTTTGTCCCTCATCCCAACCCCATTAGATCGAAACAGCAATAAATCATCATGTGTTATCATCATGACTCATTGACCCGTGGAATTATATATTTGATGAGACAATATCATTTTGAATAGTAGTTCTCATGGTGTGAGTTACTGTTTTGGTAGTGCAGAGATAAGGAGACAGAACAGAGAGCTGGCAGGGAATAAAGAGGAAGATGTGAGAGAAAATGAGAGGTTATGGTTCAGTAAGAATGACATGAGTGGAGTCCAGACAGAGAGGGGCTTCTGTCACTGTTTGGTTGGTGGTGTTTAGGAGAGATTCTGTTGTAATATGATCCATGCGTTTTTTCCACTGTATAATGGTCATGCCTTTCCTGGTTTTCCAATTCAAGAGAACAAATCAATTTAAATGTGATTATCTGCTGTGTAGTTAATCACATTTTGTAGGGTTTTTTTTTTTCAATAAAAAGTAAGAAGTTGCAATAAACAGAGTATTGATTCAGCATTCAACCTGGACAAATCACTACTTCATCATTCCTGGTGACATAAGTTTAAACTGAATAAATGTGTTTGCACTGTATACTTAATGCAAAGACCTGATGCACTGTGAATGCTGACATCTGAATCAGCGGTGAGGGGTGCAGAACTACACCTTTTCAATTATTCAAGCTAAAAAAGCAGCTACAAAATAATCAAAGACTTAACCTTGATTGTTACGCTCATCACTGGTCTCCCCACTGTTGACTCCTGGTGCACCACACGACCTGGAATTTTGGAAATATTAGCCGTTTAGACATAAGAAGTTTGATCATCATCAATGTGTAATGCTGTGCAATGTTGAAGAGATGTTTTAGATTCAAGCTGTAGTTTTTTTACTCAGACTGCAGGAAGTTGACTGTTTCAAATATATGTTGCTTCCACAGGGCGACACTGTGCTGGTGGGAGGACCTCAGGGAGAGAAGGGCAACAAAGGAGAACAGGTGAGTTGATCTCTACCTAACATTTTATATTGTCTTTGTTTATATTGTTTTTTAACTGACTGTTTTGTGAAATGTTTTGTCAATGAGTTATGCTGTTAATGCTTCTTGCTCTTCTCAGTCCGATCAGTTACATAGATCCACCTGTTTAGGGCATAGGTTGTCAAATACTTACAAATTACATTTTTGTTTTATGTACCTGATGTACATAGAGTTGCTTTTTCCTTCAATAATTTCCAAATTCAGGTGTGGGGGTGATAAACTCAGAGAAATGTTAGTATATCTTATGATACTATATGGTATTGTATAGTGTGGATATTGCCTGTGTGTTTGTTTTCTGTTTTGTTTTGGTTTTTTTATGTTTTTTTAAATGCTACAAATGAGATGTTACATCAAATAAAATAAATAAAATAGACAACATAGGATGAACTGGGTAACTATCCTGTTGTTTTAAATACTTTTTAAAAAATTTACATTATGTATAAATCTGTTTTGTTTCAGGGGGACCGTGGACCAAAGGGGATCCAGGGAGAAAAGGGTCTGAAAGGCCAAGATGGTCCTGTAGGAGAGCAGGTATTCTTAAGTAAACAATGAAATATTGATTTGTTTTATTGCAACTCAAGTAATTCCCCATAGAAAATGAATGGAACAGTAAGTGAAGATACACACAAAAAAAAAACTCCTATTGCAGGTCCTATTGCAGCGGCAGGTTTGCTTAAAATGATTTATACATAACTTATTTGCATAAAATAAATAAATAGGACTGTAGTTCATAAGTCCTTGAGTCTTTTAGTCAGTTAATCAGTCAGTGGTGTTTTAGTCGACCATAATTTGTAATTGTTGACTAACTTTTTTAACTAATATCAGTCTCCTTGTACCTGTATAAACCTGTATACATGTATAAAGCCTATATTTTTCTCACTGAAGTGGAACAACATAAATATCACATTTAGTCTATTCAGTTTATTTGTCATTATGTTTAAGGTATTTTAAAACTTTAAAACTTTATTTTGTTTTCTTTCTGATGTAAGTTGTAACAATTATTGTCCAATTCTTACCCCTTGTTGTGCCATAGGGGCTGAGAGGCGAGCCTGGAGAGGGAGGCTCACCCGGTTTCCCTGGAGCTCGGGGCCCAGGCGGTCAGAAGGTAAGAGCAGAGATGTCTATCATTAAACCCAAAGAGAGTCTAGTGCAGAAAAGAGCCATTTTTATCATTATAATTACTGTCATTGTGTGTTCTCACTACAGGGAGAAGCAGGCCAGCCGGGAGTACCTGGAGAAATGGTCAGTCTGTCTGCATTATATTTGATTGCCTTGAGTGATGGTGTCAGAATGTCAAGAAGACACATTTAATATATTACAATAGGATGATAATTAAAGATGCACTATGTAACTTTATAAATGAAGGGTCAGATACCATTATTGCTTTGTTTAGAATGTTCCACTATCGCTCATGAAGGAGGCAAAAAGGTTACAGCACTATGCTACATTACGATTCAGATCTGAGAGTCGCCCCTATTCCCACAAGGAATTGTACTCATTTTGAGAAACAGAAAGGACACGAGGAGGAAACATGCAAACTCCACACAGAAAGGCCCGGGCGACTCGGGGATCGAACCCGTAACCTTCCTGCTGTGAGGCCTGAGTGTTGCCACTCAGCCACCGTGCCGCCATTTATTTATTTATTTGCAAAATAAACGCTTGAAAAAACAAGCACTTCACTATGAGTGGATTTGCCTCTCATATAATAAATCTAGCCATCCTGTTTTTGTTTTTTTCTGGCATTTAGTTGTACATTCAGTCTTCACTATTATTTTTATTATAATTTTTATCAGCAATAAATACATTAT
>JACN01125351.1:0-10230 GCA_000787155.1 Scartelaos histophorus
AAAAATAAACTTGCTACAATTACATATACACCAATACAGGTTTGGCAGTTCCCATACAAATACAGAGGCAGAGAGGCCACCTGATATCAGACAATACCAGTGCAGACTGAAAATACCTTAAAATACCTTAAAACCCAAATAACATAAAACACAACCACATATCCACATATGTTAGGATATTGGCCTAACCGATATTCTGTAAGTGATACATTGGTCCATCCCTATTCTTAGATGACATTTTCAAAGTCAAAATGTATTAGGACTGTGTTTTTAAACTCCACAGATCTTCACAAAAATCATTTGCATCATTTCAGACTGAAATTGCCAAACTCTACTGAACTAAAAATAAAAGGTAGTTGTTAACTTGAAAACTTGCTTCATGACATCACAGAGGAAAACAGAGCATTTTTTGGAGCAACTTTTGGAGACAGACACACTATTAATGCAGGATTACTCAAATATGTGTGACCCAAACAAAGCCCTCCAGGTTTTTGATGAGGTAACAAAATTCTAACATGGCATAATAAGTAATATGTTTGTGTCGATAATAAGTTATAGAAGTTCATACTTTAACCCAGCTCAACAGCTCAAATCTCATTGTAATACTGAAAAATAACCAACATTTCCCCATTAATGGAAAGAAAAAATATCACGATAAATATTGTCCCCCAAAAGTGATTGCTCCATCTGTCATTTATTGAACGATAAATCAATATAGTAATTATCGTGACAGGAATAACCATAATAGATATACATAGGAACATAAGCTGGAAAGCCCGTTAAAACCCGAATGACCCAAAGTACAGGATTATTACACCGTGTACTGACAGGTGTCTAATTGTTGGCACTCTGAATGAACAGTCTTCAAAGCAATTAACAGCTGATTTGTCATTATGCTGTTTTAATTGGCCTAATAGGGAGTGAGACAAGAGCTCCACAATGCCTCTTTTCTCTGGTAAACACGCACTGATCTTACTACAGCTGACTTTGAGCTGGTCTGTTTAATTAGCGTGCGGAGGTGTGTGTGTGTGTGTGTGTGTGTGCTACAGAAACGCACTGTGCCAGCTCTTAATTACTGCATGGAACTGCGGCTGGGACTTTTTCATACAGTGCACTAGAGCAGTTAACCCTGCCCTTTAGCAACAGAAAAGAAAGCTACTGATAATTCACATAAAACATACACAAGGCCCATTAAGAGTGCAATCAATAACAATGCGATTTGCTCTCTCAGCTGACTTCCTTCCTGGGCTAAAAGTGGATTAGTTTGGGGTTATTTTTGCATTTCCCAGCCTGCTCTATTTACAGTTTTCCAAGATTTTGTCCTTTATTGGCAGTGAAATGAAGGTAGCTATCACCTTGAATTAATAATACTTAAGACTTAATCATAATAATACAAAATAATACATTGTTCTTATAAATGGTGCACGTTTCAATGCTTCAGAACAGTGTAACACAACTACAAGGATTGGAAAAAAATACAAAACAACTAATGAGGAAGCAGTGATGTTATGGGGGTTATAGACGATGAGGAAAATATTTAGTTTTGAGCTGTTTTTATGAACGTGTTTAGAGAGTTTTCTGAGGTGGCGGGAGAGACAGTTCCAGAGGGTCCGCCCACGTCCCATTTTTTATTTGACTGTGGACGTGAAGAGGCTAGAGTCTAGAGCTGATGGGCCGGTGGGAGGGGCTGTGTGTATCCTGTGTACTTTATACTGTCTTTGTGTTCACTTTAAATGCCTATTGATAGTGTTGCTTTGTTTTTTTTACAGATCGAGATTCTGTGAAGGTATGTCACTTTAACATTTCTTTTTGATTCCAAAGAAAATACATTTTATATTCATATATATTGATTTCGGTCTGTCTCAGTCTTTCTTATCATCAGATCAGTGAAATGTATCTTTGCTTTGTTATTATGTTGAAATAATTTAGTTTTAATACATTGTCTATCATTATTGCTGTACCGGTATCTCCCTAACTATTATTAGTACCTGCTAGGGCAAGAATAGACCCAGTTGAACATAACTCAAGTGTTTTTTTTATTTTTTATTTTTTTATTGTAAAATGTTTTCTTAAAACTTTAAAGACATTTTTTTCTAACACTGCAACGAGTCACTAATTTTATCAAGCATACTAGATAATTGGTGAATGTTGCATTTTATAAAAAGCTTGCTTTAAAAATATAAAACCACTTCTTCTTTACAGTTGTATTAGCCACAAGTAATAAGTAATAGTCATTTATATGTCAGTTTATGGTGATGTTTTGAAATGTATCCTCATAAGCAGTTTGCTGCTGTCATTTTCATTTACTAGTGCACCTTTGATTTGATGCATGTGAATGAAGACAAAGGGCTGATACAAAAACCTTTGATAAGCAGAATAAACTGTGAATCTATGGCAGGCAGCAGAGAGTGGAGTCAGGCGCTGCTCTACATCCCCTGCTTGTAGTAATTAGTCCCTTAAGCACAGCCTTTCTCCCAAGGCAAACATTTGGTTTGTTGAATACTCAATGAGGAGATTAGCATTTCTTTACTCCAGCAGCCTCAGCTCTGTGACACTCTGGCATCCGTTTAGCGGCTGGTGTTTTCTCTGCTGTTTCAGAGTCTGGGAGACAAGAGAGTGTTTAATATGTGATCTGCTGCTCGTGCCTCATGCACATATATAGGCTTGTGATTAGCAGTTTGTGAGAGGTCAGAATGCAGGGGTTAAGATGAGGATGGATGATGAATGGCGTTCATTAGCACACATGGTGATGCCTGCCTGCACACACACATTCAGAGCTGCTCTTTGACACAGCGGCCAACAGTCACTTCATGAAACCAATAAGCCCCTCATCAGTGGTCCACAGTTGCCCTGGCAACAGTCCACTGGGTACAAGAGTGTGTGAATAGCATGAACATCTGTGCCTAATGTCCTTGGTGTTAGCACCTTGTGAGGGCTGAAGGTGTGGCGGTGTGGGACGGAGATGTGTGTCGGCTTCTTGTTGTCATGTTCAAGGTCTGCTGGAGGAATCGGTGCATCTGTTACAGTCATCAGATCAGCGCAGTTTATATCAAACCCAAGTTCACACCATGTCAAGACAATCTGCTGGCATTTTCCAGAAAGGGCTTTTTTTGGTTATTAGATAATGTTCTCATAAAAGGTCGACCACTAAAAGCAGAAAATGTGAACAGTATGCTTTTGATGGTTTAGACAAAGATAGAGCGGCTTAACAAGCTGAAAGGTGCCAGGAAAATAAGTAATGGACCTGAAAATGTTGAACTTGACATTCAAGAACGTTCATCTAGAGCTTGATTTGCCAAAACAGAAGCTTGTCCTCTGTTTGTAAATGAAGAGAGTAAACATCTTTTATTTATTCTGTCCTAATATAAATGGTACAGCAAAAATGGAAGGAAAACATTAAAGAAATGCACCATTCACTCCACACATCAAGAAGCAGTGGGTTGATTTTTTATTTTTTTTTAATGGGACAGAGATATCATTATCAGGGCTTGTGAAATCAATTGAAATTAGCAAATATAATTATATGTGGTAAATGAATAGTTTTATCCAGATGTGTTTAGTCATGCTCTCAATGCGCCCTGAGCCCACAGAGCTCCATTTGTCTCTGCAGCCAAATTAATTTGCCTTGATGTTTTTGAGAAAGCTAATTTTCAGACTAATTAATCTAATCAGTGTGGGAAGAGGAGGAGACAAGGTGAGGCTGTGACCTGCTCTGTCTCCCTCACTCACTGTCCTGGCGCTGCACTAAACGCAAACAGATACTAGTGACCTGGGCTGCAGACACATACACATGCACGGACTCCTCCCTCACACAATCTGTGGCATCAACACTTGCAGCACGCCAAAGGGCAGCCGAAAGGTTACAGGCGTGAGTTAGTAGAAAGGTCGACTTAAAGGTCCTGCTTTATTTTTCTTCTGAGAGCCGAGGAAGACAGGGACGCACTGCTCAGGAGGGACAGGCAGAGAGAGACGTGTTCTGATGACCTTATTTTGAAGATTAATCCCTCACTAATGGTATTTAAAAGAGGACATGTTTGATTACTGACTTCCTTTAGTGTGCTAATCTCCACTGCCCTCAAAGTAATTGTCATCAGACAAAGTCATGATGGTATAATTAACTGTAATGAATACAGCACTGGCGTTGCCTGGTTGAAAGTGAAATGATTTAATAGTCTTTTAATTGGCAACTTTAAATGAGATAATCTCAGTTCTTGAATGGTGATTCCATTGTGAGCTATGACAATGGATCTATTGAATTTGTAAAAGATATTTTATATTTTCAGAGCTCCTCTGTGTCACCATCGGCCAGTTTTCGGACTGGAGAGAAGCACAGGAGTTCTACTGACTACACCTCAGACTCCAAAAAACAAAAGACAGACGACAAGGAGTCCACACGATATGTAGGTGTAGCACTGATGTTGGTGCTGTAACTTGTCCAAATGGGACATTTAGGCTCCATTGGGATGTATTAAAGTATGTTTCCTGTTCTCAGGAAAGTGATGGAGAGAAGAGCGATGAAAACCTGGTAGTAGACGTCTCGAATGAGGTAGACAACATTTCATAGTTGTTGTTAATATTTTCCTGAGAGTTTCTTTACAGAAAGCATCACTTTATCTGCACCTACAGGAGCCAGGCTCTCCAAGAGGAAGTCCCACCCACTCTCCTCGGGAAAATGGGATTGACAAGAGCCGTCTTTTGAAAAAAGATGCCCCTCTCAGTCCTTCCTCTATTGCTTCTTCAAGCAGCACACCTTCATCCAAATCCAAAGAGATCACTTTGGTGAGCCCATATACTGTGCAGTTTATTTTTAGATTAATCAGTGCATTTTCATTGTATTTATTTTATGTTGTCTTCTGTTTTAGAATGAAAAGTCCACAACACCAGTGTCTAAGTCTAGTAGTCCAATATCTCGCACAGATGCTCCGACCCCGAGCAGCACCTCCACCCCTGGTCTGAGAACATCTGCTGGCAAACCAACAGGCATAGAAACCCTTGGTGCTTACACTTTTAATTTGTTCCTCAAACTACAGAGAAAATACAAAAAATAAGATTTAATTGATTGATTGATTCACTGATTGACTTTATTTATTTATTGTAATTGGACGTCGACATTTCCTCTTTAACATAATTTACAGAGGTGATACCCAAAAGGAGTGAGGAGAAAAATAATGAAAGCCTTTGTTTGTTTCCCTGTGTAGCCCCTGGCCTGCGGACCCCCCTGGCTGTGCCCTGCTCTTATCCTGGACCATTCGGGATGGTTCCTCACCCGGGCATGAATGGGGAGCTGAGTGGAGCGGGAGCAGCCTACCCCGGCCTGCACAACATCTCTCCTCAGATGAGTGCGGTGGCGGCTGCAGCTGTGGCCGCCTATGGACGCACTCAAGTGGTATAGAAACACACTCATGTATTTATTATGTACCGCACAAAATAATTACTCTGATTACAACAAAGGCCAGTAATCAGTGAAAACACATCAGCCCCACATATTTCTCAATTCCAGTACATTTACAGACACTCATATGTACCAATTATAATACAGTCAGTGTCGGACTTAGTGTAGAAAAATGGTATGAGTATATTATTATAATATTATATAGTTTCCTTTCCTCTGAAGTTGTGTTATTTAATGCTGTTGTAATTGAGCCTGTTTATGCAGTCAACTTCTCCAGCGCTTTCCCTCTTCTGATCCATTCATGTCCATGAATGGATTCCATTTCATGTCCATACCATTTCACCACTTTCAAGACTCATTCTGAACATTTCAACACTAATTTTGCCGTCAACTTAATGAGATGGATAAGTTGTACCTCAGTTTTGAAGGGAGCAGATGCCATGCACAGCTGTTGTTTAGGATAACATTCATATTTCTCCTGTATATAATGTACCTGATGTTTTTATAAGTTTCTTACATGTCTACAAGATTAACTTAATATGTGAGTTATGTGAGAAAAAAATCGTCCAGTTTATTAAATAGTAAATTCAATTAACGGAATGCAAACTTTTATTATATTTTAATTGCCATTAGACAGATGTCTATGAAAACAGAAATAAAGTAATAATCTATTAGTTATTGTTGAATGAATGAATTCATAACTATTTATTTATTTGTGTGTAAATGTTCTGTCAGTAGGATGTAACAGAAACCTACATTTGCTTGTTTTACATCCATATTGTTGGAAATATTGTTCAAACTATGTCCCTGTTTACTGTAGGTGGGATTTGACCCCCATCACCACATACGAGTTCCTGGACTTCCTCCAAACCTTTCAGGCATCCCTGGGGGAAAACCGTAAGTGTCTTCAAGTAACATAGTTCCTGTACAATAGTTAAAATGTAAAATAAAAATACCTTTGCATATCTCCACATATGTTATTTAGAGCCTACTCCTTCCACGTGAGTGCTGACGGACAAATGCAGCCTGTTCCTTTCCCTCCGGACGCTCTGATTGGTCCAGGCATCCCTCGTCATGCCCGACAGATAAATACCCTGAGCCACGGAGAGGTGGTGTGTGCTGTCACCATCAGTAACCCCACCCGTCATGTCTACACTGGGGGGAAGGGCTGCGTCAAGGTGTGGGACATCAGTCACCCAGGAAACAAAACCCCGGTGTCTCAGTTAGACTGCCTTGTAAGTACACACCACTATATTGTTAGGTGCTTTTGGAAGCATTTACAACAGGGAAACATGTGATTCACAAAAGTCATTTAGCAACATTTAATTATCAGGATGTACAAGTGGGAAAAGCAAATGTGTTCTCAGTCTATACAGAGCAAATCTTTTTATGCAATTATTGGTTAAAGTTTTGAGAATCATTTGAATAATATAGTTTGTTCATCAGGTATTAAAATGCTTCATACACATATGTCTTAAACTAAAGTTAAAGCTCCAGCTCAGCTTCAGTTCCAAAAAGGTTGTTGATTTATTGTTGTGACTAAATATTACGATATTTGTATTTTTTTACAGAGCAATATCAGCATTTTTGTGGTGAAGTAAGTTGTGTTTGTTGTAACAGAACAGGGATAACTACATCCGCTCCTGTCGCCTCCTCCCTGATGGACGGACTCTGATTGTGGGGGGCGAGGCCAGTACTTTGTCCATCTGGGATCTGGCTGCTCCCACTCCGCGCATCAAGGCAGAGCTGACCTCGTCTGCACCTGCCTGCTACGCTCTGGCCATCAGCCCAGACTCCAAGGTCTGCTTCTCCTGCTGCTCCGACGGGAACATCGCAGTGTGGGATCTGCACAACCAGACACTGGTCAGGTATGAAGCATCAGGTCACAGTATGGCCCCTTCTGCCAATTATGAGTTGGATTTGCTCCACTGAGCACAGTTACACATCTCCATGAAATGTTTTTGCTCAAATTAATGTACAAATGATTTATAGTTTCATTTAATTTTTGTTCACTTGTTCATCAATTTAAAGGCCCCATATTACTCTATTTTCTATATTACGACGTAGTTTCCTCATCAGAAACAACCTGCAGTTGTGTTTTGTTTCATTCACATGTAAAACACACAAGTCCTGCATATTTATGCTGAGTTCAGAATACACTGTTCCACTTTGTGATGTCATGTGATAAAACAGGAAGTGCTTCACTGTGTTTTTAACTTCATGCACTTTCACTAGAATCATTGAAATGTCCAATCTCTGCTAAACAAAAGTTAAAAGGCAAGAGTTCACTTGAAAACTAGCACTTCATGACATCACAGGTGGAACAGAGAGCAGCTTGAGATGCAAACAGACTCATAAGGAAAGATTATTCAAACATGTGAATGAAACACAACTCCAGTATGTTTTTGATGAGGCAACAGCTGATAATATTAATACGAATAAATTATGTGTAATCTTACAACCTTAAAGCTCAAATTCTGCTTTGAGGCAATTTGCAGCAAATCACTTGATTATGTTTCATAAATCTTTACTGAACTACAGAATGAAATCTAGACACTAGTAAGATTATTATATGACTCTGTGGTTTGTTTCTAGTCTCTTTAAGTGAATCATCTGTTTTCGCTGTGTTTTTGTTCAGGCAGTTTCAAGGCCACACTGACGGGGCCAGTTGTATAGACATCTCTAATGATGGCACTAAGCTGTGGACCGGCGGTCTGGACAACACTGTGCGCTCCTGGGACTTGAGAGAAGGTCGGCAGCTCCAGCAGCATGACTTCACCTCTCAGGTAAATACAACAAATTCACTTAGGACAAATACAAGCTCGACCCCTAATGTACTTTTTTGTCTTACAGTGCATCCTGCCCTGGTTTAAGATAGTTAAATTTCAGATTTACTCGCTCTTTATGGCAGTTACATTTACAAGTCTGTTCGCACAAATGTTCCCTTTGCGACATTTGTGATGGAAAGTAAAATGGCCCAGATTGGGGTAAATGGTGCATTGCGAGACCAGTCACACACTTTTGTGATTACACACGCCTGGGCTGTGATTTATTGCAGTCATTCAGTGGCTCAGCTCACAGCGTTTAGCTGACAATAAAGGCCAAGCTGAACACTGGCTTTCCAGCTTCAACTCACATACCATAATAATAGTGAATTTTGATTTTTTTTCTCGATAAGGAGAAGAGCAGCAATAATAGACTATTATAGCAATTTTCCTGAAAAGCCCATTTCACAAGCTCAATGTGCACAGGAGGAGGCCAGTGTGTACTGTATTTAAGAAAGCTTACAGTGCCAAGGTCTGTGAGAACAGCACATCAAACGTAATATCAGCTATTTACCGCTGCTCTGCATTCTCTTGTGTAACATTTTTTTTTTTTTTTTAAGAAAAATGTTACTGTGTTATATAGTAGTTAATAGAGATAAATTCACTGCTCATATTTAGCATTAGTGAGTTAAATATTAGTCGGTAACAACTGGAGTGTTTATTTGGGTTTCATAAAGTCAATCATTTGGACAGTATATTAAGAGCTAAACCTTTGTGTCCATATTGTGTTGCAGATCTTTTCTCTGGGCTACTGTCCGACTGGAGAGTGGCTGGCAGTGGGAATGGAGAACAGTAATGTGGAGGTTCTACATGTGACCAAACCTGACAAGTATCAGCTCCACCTGCACGAGAGCTGTGTGCTGTCGCTGCGATTCGCTCACTGTGGTAAGAGTCAGGCAGTTACCAGAGAAAATAAAGGAGGCATTTGTTTTTTTTATTACAGCTCTTAGGTATTTTTATTTGGAGCCACAGTAACTGAATACTTTTCTTTTACTTTTCTGAGCATAAATACAGTATTCTAACTCTATCACTACTAAATACTTGCTGGCATGAGCTCTACTTACTGCTACTACTACAAACCAGTGGGGACGATATAAGATCTCATGCCACAACATTTTGCAAGATAAAACTGCACACAAGAGAAAAATTATTTTGTGAGATTTTTCCCCCATGTTTTTAGATTTACAAAATGAGTTGAGCACTAGTGAGTGAGATAGTCAGGGGTAGTTAGTTGAGAAAATATAGTTACAACAACAGTGCTATAGAGGCAACAAAAATATGGTATTATTAGGCCAAAATAGTGAAGTGGATCTCACATTTATTTATTTATGTATTTATTTATTACAAACCATGTCAAAACTTACAAACTTCAAGTAAGGCTGGACTTTGTCATTCAACACACAATGAAACTTTTTCTCCAAAGTGTGACCTCTGCTCTCTGCATGTAGGCTTTTACTGACAGAGGATTGAAATGGAAATAATTACATTTCAATTCTATTAAAATTAAATTTGTCATTAATAGGATGCTTTATAAAATTGTGCTATTTGCTTAGTATTTATGTAGTTACTGCTGATCATTTCGCCTTTTAACATTAACGTTTTATTGTAGTATGAGTACTGTAATTCTGTCAGTATAATAAAATATTGCCCCCAAGGTCACAGCTCTTTCTCTTATTACTTTCAGTCCATATTAAGTCATTTTCAATAGAATGGCATGTGGCACCTAATTGTAGACTGTAGTTTTTGACCTTTTTTGTCTCCTCCAGGAAAATGGTTTGTGAGCACCGGAAAGGACAATCTTCTGAATGCCTGGAGAACACCTTATGGGGCCAGCATTTTTCAGGTAAAACTTGTGGAAGAAACTGTATATCGCTGTCCAAAAGCACATGGGCTTCAACGTCCTGATATAGGCAACATTTTAAGGACTTTTTCCCCATTCAAAAGATATTATATCTTAATAGATTGTTAAACGCTTTGGTAATGGTCCTAATTTTTCTTCATTCTGAAACCCAT
>KN509883.1:688-12940 GCA_000787155.1 Scartelaos histophorus
ATATCTCTGTAAAGTTCATACTGGTGATATGCTGAAGAACAGAATCTGGCGGCATCAAGCCACCCAGTTTGTGGATTGGATTGCGTCATACTGAGGTTCGCCGCTGCCTCACCCGGGGTTTCTTCCCTGGATTTGATCGGAAAAACTCAAAATCAATTTTTACTCAATAAATACTCCAAATGCATTTTAACACATAACCGTGGAAAATATTAATATTTCTCTAAGTACAGTTTCTTTTTTCTTTTTGTGTCATGATTACGGGTGAGGCAGTGCCTCACCTGCCTCCCCTGACCGCACGTCACTGCTTGTAGCCCAGGTAGCGTCAAAGTCAAGAGATGCCGAAATGCAAACCAGGGTACAAAACAAAGGATGGCTATTTCTAAATTTTGGAAATTTATTTTGTTTGCTATATTCCATGTTTGTCCATTCCTAGTTTTGATGCATTAAATGAGAATCTGAAAAAGTAAATAATCATAGAAATAAAGAAGAAAAATAAGTATAATAAATAAGTATGTCTGCAAGGGTATTGTATGTTCTTTGTGTGTCCATTTTCATTAACACACAGAGTGAGAGTTTAAATGGTCTTATATTAAGTTTATTACATTTCATGTTTAGAAGCAGGTGCACATGAAATATCTGTGATTTCATTTACATGACTTTGCAGAAGCATCACATCATAATACAGACAGAATTACATCACACAAGAAATCTCAAAAATAACATGTCCCCGGCTGTTAATTAGGCTCAAAATGCTCTGTTCCATCTTGTAATGTCATGAAGCTGTAGTTTTCAAATTAACAGCTACCTTTTACCTTTTGTTTATTAGAGATTGGCAATTTCTGTTGAAATTATCCAAATAATTCTAGTGAATGTGTATAGAGTTTAAAAATGCAGTGGAGCACATCCTGTATTACAGCAGGACTTTACAAGAAGAGAAGACAGAATAACGGAGCCTAAATAAACAGGGTATGTGGGTTAAATGTTGTGTAAATGAAACAAAACTCAACTCCAGGTATGTTGTATGTAAAGAGGAAACAGCATTATAACAGAGATCAGAAAATAGAATAATACGGGCCCTTTAATGTGACAGAATATCTCAGTTATTGATCACTAATGACTTGTTATAACTGATTTGCCAATACATAAACATAATTCAATCAGATATACCATTCATATATTTGGTGGATCCTTACTGCCAGTCAATACTATTACTAAAAGGAACCATTTCTCCTTCACTCTTCCTTCTTTGTTGGCCTGATGTCAAAGGTCATCATCACCACCATGTTTTTGCTCCCCCCCAACACAACCTGCATTTTGAGCTCTGGGACTCCTCCCTCGGTGAAAACATCTCCCTCCCAAACACTGCTTTTGTTCAGCTTCAGCTCAGTCCAAGCCTTCCCCACTACACACACCCTCTGCGCCCCTGGGATCCCCACCCTAAACCTCACAGACGATTCAGGCTCCAAAAGTCCCATTCTCGGCTCAAAGAGGACACAACCTTTCCTCCAGGCTGAATACACCTGTGGGAACGGCGCCCCCTGTTGATTGCAGGTATTTCTCAAAACGAAATCACACATTGAGTTGAATAAGCTTCCCGGGGTGGTCTTTGCGTACAGTCCCAGTCGATATACCCCTTTTTCAGGCAAGGAGGCGCTCACAGTCACCTTGCTGTCGGTGTACGTGCAAAACAGATACCGGGACAGAGGTAGGCTGCTCTGTTTTGTGATTCCGTCTCGACTTAAAACAGTATGTATTTCTAGATCCTGTTGGTTGTGAAAAGTAATGTCTCATTTTCCTTGCTGTGTTCTCACTAGACCCGTTTCGTGGCTGAACTTTGAAAACCCAAATTCAGAAGTGCATGACCCGGGACCACAATGTGAGCCCAAATTTGGTGGAAACAGATCTTTCAGACTTGTCACCTTCCCTTTGCAATGGAGCAGGAAGTTAGCGACATTTTCACAGTTGACATCTTTTTTCTCATAGTCTCGGACAAATATTGATAAGCGATAAAATCCTTCCTGTGGGCATAAAACATAGCAAGTAAGGGCATCTGATTGAATTTGCGTAGCCAGGCAACGCTTTGCTACAGCCGGGTCTAATTTAGGATGCACAAGTTCACACACTAACATCAATGGACGTGATGTTTTTAGTACAACTTTGCAGGATCCTTGTTCTACTGGGTATATATCTCTACTTCCCAAGTTGCTTCCAGAGACCCCTTGCATTTGTGCGTTTGGCTGAAGACCCCAAGATATGGAGGGGTTTTCTGGAATCTCTTCCATGGCTCTGGGCACAGGACACTCCACAGTAAAAGAGCAAACGAACTCCAGACCTGTAGTAGCAGTTGCGGGACTTGCAAAGATTTCAACGTCGTAAGTTCCTGCGGCGGGAGGGATTAGTCGAAGCTTCATGGTGCGATGGGACACGAATAAAAGTCCAAATGAGGATTTCAGGGAGGGGCACTGCTTCGAGGACCCCCAAGTGGAGTTGGTCCTGGTGGCCTTAAAAGTGAACTGGGTGGGACTAGAGAAGCCAAGGGAGATGTTTGCTTCACCATCATCTAAAAAAAAGATATTAGAGAAGGTGATTACTGTTAGAGTAACTGAATTTTAGTAACTGCTTTGTTCTATTGATACTGTTCAGTGACTTCAGGCTCGGGTGTTCTACATGTATGTTTACTGGCGGAATTTTCAGCAGTTACCATAGCAATAAGTATAAAAAAAAAAGCTTTAAAAGCTAAGTCTGAAAACTGAAAAAAAAATATATATAGACAGTTAAGGATAATATTATTACTTTAACACAATAATCAATTTGTTGTACTGTTTCAGTACAACAAACCGTACAGAAAGGCAGGTCCAGAGCTGAAGTCATCTTACTGATTCTAATGAAGGTGTATGGAGTTTAAAAACACTGTGGAGCACTTCCTGCATCATCACATGGCATAACAAGGTGGAGTGTTTTCTGTTTGAGAGAAGAACTCAGTCTGGTATGGAGGGTTTGTGTGTTAAAGGTGTAATTCAAACAAAACTCCAGGTATGTTTTTGTTGAGGAAACAAGATTATAACATAGATCAGAAAATAGCATAATATAGGCCATTTATAGCAATTTATTGTAGTTCCACTTGTATAATAGTAAAGAATTTTATATTTTTTCTAAACTGTGGAAGAAATTTGGTGTCTATAAACGTGATCCACTGAGTACATGACAAATCTATACACGCACCTGTGAGTATGTGGCATTGGTGAGGCTGGATGAGTCTCAGTCCCAGAGTGAAGAAGGTTGAGGACATGAAAACTTGTCTCTCATACTCCTCGATGGAGATGGGACTGTCCAGGAGCTGCCACCTCTCCTCTTCTGGAAAATGTGAGTAAATGAACTCCTCTGGGTCCGTCAGGAAGTAGAACTCATTAAATCTACAAACAACAAAAAGTGTAACGCAAAATTGAATTTAAATAGTTTTAAAAGCTCAGGCCACATGTAGTGGGCCACCAGCAGGCACACGGGCCTAATGCCACATCAGCATCACCTCTGGTTAGTCACTTCAGTGGAACACAAATGAGTCTTTGACTGGATTGGCCCAATAAGCCAAGCTTTCACTTTAGTCATGGAATACCCCCCAGGCATTCATAGAACGTTGAACAACAACATGAAAAGTGCAAAATAACAAAGAACTTTAAAGTGTATATTTGCTTTCCTTTTTCAAACCTTTTGATGAAGCTCTGGTTTTCCATATTGACCTGTCCGGCCCCCCAGCAGGCGTCCAGCAGAAACCACTGTCCCAACAGCAGCACGGCGTTCCACTGGTGGTTTGCCTTCACGCCCCTCAGGCTCTGGCCCTGCTTGTAGCTCACGCCCTTACCGTGCCCTGAGACCTCCTGGCACTCGATACCCACCTCCCTGCAAAATGTGGACAGTTTTGGACAATAAGCACCAAGCAATTATTAGAGTGCAGTGGATATACAGGACTGAACAGAGATGGGTAGAGATGAAAACTACTCAGAGAGTAGTACCATTATTACTAGAGTACAACTACTACTACTACTCAACTTACAAACTTGCATACCAAATTACAATATTTATGAATTAAGGAAAAACTTAATGCTAAGTAATGCAACATATTTTGTAGTGGAAACGGATAAAAAACTTATTTTACTTGTTTTTCTTAAAGTGTATGTTCTGTATTTGAATCTTACATGACACTTGACTGACTCGAAAATATGCAAATGGGGGGAAGTGCAAAAAAAGGAAGCATAACAATAACATAACATTAAAGGTTATTAAAAGTATGTGTACACGTGCAAATGTAACTTAGTAATACACATCTCTGACACTAAACAGGCCATTTTATAACTAAAGCAAAGTCAGAACAAACTAAACCATACAATGACCAGTCGAACATAGAACACAGAATGACTGCAGCATTTATAATATTTTATTTTAATATACTATAGTCACTCATTTTTTGCATAAGCCCATGTGACTCGTTTGGGGACAATATATGTTGATCTTGTTATTTTGTTTCTTAGTTTAGGTTATTTTGTGTACATATTTTAGCATGTTTTGTTAATTTCACCTTTTACATTATTTTTAATTAAACATATTGTTTTCAGACATCTTAAAACCTTTGGACAGTGTTTGGTAATGTGGGTATTGTGTCACCATGGAAACTTCTAAACCTTCCACCATTAGAAATCCATGTAGAACACCCCCAGCATGACCTCCCTGCAGAGCATCAATACATTTTAGTAAGTTTTTGGCTTGTATTTTTGTACCTGCACATCTTGGAGCACAGATTGGAGTATCCAGCACAGACTCCTCGTCCAGCAGCTATCACCTCTTCAGCTGAACTCAACATCCTAGAGCAACCCAGAAACCCACTGACGTCGTACTCTGAGGTCAGGACAAACACAAGAAAAAACATAGTTAAAGTCCTATATTACACAGGCTTGATTCTTGAGCTTTAAGCCATGTTAGAATGTTAAACAAACTGTCAGCCTACATCTCACAAGTCCAAAGTGCTCTGTTCCACCTTGTGATATCAAGTTGTAGTTTTAAAGTTAAAAGCTTCTTTTTACCTTTTGTTTAGAGGAAATTTGCAATTCCAGGGCAAAAACCGTCCAAGTGATTCTAGTGAAAATGTATGGAGTTTGAATACGCAGGGTTCGTGTGTTAAATATATGTGACTAATACAGAACACGATTTAAGGTATTTTTTATGAGGAAATTGTGTAATATGGGCCATTTAATCAAGTCTGTGAACATGTGAGCTGAGCTACTTTTAAACAAGTCGTACACACTTACAGTCACAAGCTACCATTATGTACTGTCTAAATCAGGGGTGGCCAACTAGTAGGAGGCTAAGAGCCACTTTTTATCTGTGTTACTGCAAAGAGCCACATCATACACATGAGTACACATGAACATCATCCCATTCCTTAATCATGTATGCACACACACACACACACACACAGACCTATGCTCATCCAGATTTAATGAAAATAACCACACCAACATGATAATATTAGTTGTTTTTCAACAGTTAACATTGTGTGCACTGTCTCACACACAAACTCTCAGTTCAAGCATGTCCACAAACAAAAATAAAATAATTTTCATTGACATTCTCCCCCGAGGGGGGGAAGAGTTGCACATGGTCCAAGAATACAATATATAAAAATTAAGTATTTTAGAAAATGTACTGAAATAAAATATGAGAAATAACAAGAAACATCTAGCCGTAGGGGGAATGAATGGTAACGCTAGCCAAGCATATTTGACACACATGTTATGAAAGCTCCTAAAGAGCCGCGTGAAACTAGCTAAAGAGCTGCATGAGGCTCTAGAGCCACGGGTTGGCCAGGCCTGGTCTAAATCAACTTTGTATTTTCTTCCAGACTGTCTTTTTTGTCTGTGTTTGCTAATGTGTGCATAGTGTCCAAGGTGACTGCTGAACATTCCACCAATAGACAGGCATGTAGAACACCCCCAGCATGATAAAATAAAGTATTATTTCAAGATTGCAAAAGACAATGTGGAACCAGCACCACCAAAGCAACCAATATCTCAGGGAAAGTCATTTGATCGTATAATTAAGACATTTAGTTTAGTCGCTCACCAATGTTGTGACAGAGCCAAACCCAGATGGCTCTGAGTCTCTCCAGCTCTGTCCTGGCTCCCTGTGTGATACTGAGGGCTATGGTCTTCACATCGAACACACACTTCTCCTTCAGCTGCAAGTCACATTATATAACATTTAAAAGACATAGGACACAAGTTGATTTTGGGCAATTTTTAAAGAACATTTGGCACTTCACATGTACATGTAATTGAGTAAAATGTAATGTAATGTAATTGAATACCTACTTTATAAATCTGGAATGAATTATTTAAAAGGGCTGGTCTTATTGTGGTGCTTACAGTCTATTAGTGTTTGTAATTTCATTTCATATAACAATTTATTAAACCATGGTCAGTGGTCTACTGGGAGCAGCGGTCACCTCTCCATAGAACCAACTTGTAACTTGTCCTTTTCGCTGTACCTACTTATGTCAGTGAAGAAAGACAAGTTTAATACTATATCAACAGTAACATGTCCATGGAAACAAGCTGATAGTGTCTCTGAACCACAAAAATGACCTGCCTGTTAAACTAAAAAGAACTAAAAAAAACTAAAAAATCTTCCCATTAAGAGCACAAAGATTTGTTTGGTTGTAGACATATAATTTGAAACATTATTATTATTATTATTATTATTATTGTTGTTGTTGTTGTTATGGTTATTATTATTATTATTATTGTTATAACATTACTATAACAGTATTTGCACAAATGCTCTTCAGCTGCTGTTATTCATTTTTAATAATTTTGTTTAAATTTACATTACATTAAAATTTATTTTCAGTAAAGAAGAGCCTTACTATATAAATTATAAAAAGTAATTTGGACTTTTAAGTTTTAGGCTGAAGAAAGAAGGAGGGGTTTTTGACCTGAAAAACTCAAAAAGTAAATAAATTAAATTAAAAAAAACTTACTGGGAAAATCCAAGCCTAACCTTTGTCTAAGTGTTTTTGCCCTTAATGATTGTATATTTTCTAAATCCCTTTCTAAACTGATACTAGTGAGTTTTCCCAGTGTAATGGTACAATTAAACTCCGACATAACCACAGAGGGACTAAAACCCACTCTTCACCACATTATGTACTATTGCAAACATTCTCATATTTCTTCTGCTCAAATAAAATGAAAAATAATTTAGTGGAGAAAGATTATAGCCATGTTCCTCATATGTCACTGTCCTTTTGCGCCTAAGTGGGCTCACCTCAGCTCCCACCCGGATGACATGATCGTCCACTCTCTGGAAAACCTCAGAGCTGCTAAAGAGGTCCTTTCGGCGCCTCCTCCTCCCCGTCCCAGCTGTGGTCAGGTCCAGGACAGTTTTAGGTTTGCCCCCTTTGGTATTGTTGGTATTGTCCTCCACATCCTTTCTTACGCTCTTCTTCTTCACCACAGTTTTAGTCCTGGCTGCACTTTCTGAGGACAGCTGCCTCTTAGCAACGGGGCGCTGGTCTTCTGTCTCCACCTTCAGCTTTTCAAACACATTCTTCTGGGACATTACTGAACATTGAGGGTCTTCTGGTGTGGGACCCCCTTGGACCTCACTAGAAGGGACAAGATCCTCAGCAGACTTTATGCTAAAATCATAGCTTCCTGGATAAAACAAGACAAAGTACAAGTTCAGATTTGTACAGCATCTTGGGGTTTCACACTTGGTTGGTTTGGTTCTGGTTTGAGCTCAAATTAGTCCTGATGTAGACTTGGTTTGATTCTGTTCTAGTCCTGCTTTAGTCCCAATCTAATCAAAATTCATAAATGAAAAATGATTCACTTTTAGATCAATAACATTATTTGAAAGATATTGGTTAAATAGGTAAAAATTAGGCAAGAAGTGACTATGTTGTATTGTTTTTCTTACGTCCTTATCAATTGTCTTGAACTGTGTAGATGTATGAATTGTTTTTTATCTCTAACTGTGAAACAATTGTTCTCTGGGGCACTTAAACAATGACAAATAGCAGATAGCGCTATATTCCTACAAATGGGATTAGTGTAATAAAGACCTCTCTCAGCTCTCCTGGTGGTCTCTTCATTCTCCTGCAGTCTCATCATCAGCTCCCGTTTCTCTCTCTTTATTTTCTCCTTCTCTCTTTTTATCTCCTCCTTCTCTCTCTCCATCTCCTCCTTCTCTCTCTCCATGTCCGCTCTCCTCTTCTTCTCACTCTCCAGCTGATCTCTGCAACAGAAAACACACAAGTTAGTTTAGCCTTGGTTTGATCGTGGTTTAGGCTCACGTAGCTCTAGCCTTGGTATAAAAATCTAGTCCTGATTTAACTTTTATCCATGTTTGTCTTCTGGTGTAGTCCTGAACTAGCCATTGTGAAATCAGTTTATAGTTAGAATAGTATCTGTGGAGGCTATAAGAGAGTTGAATTAACCTCTGCATACTGTATATGAAGCTGTCTGCAAAGCACTTTACATTTTATTTTGCACTATATATGTTTGTGGCCAGCCTTAGTCAGCCTTAAACTAGCACGCTCCCCCCCTCACATTAAGACCACCCCTTCAACTGATGCTTTTAAGTCTCATTTCAAAACTCACAGACATTTAACCTCTCATGAGCCTTGTGTGGACTTTTGTTGATTTTATTTTCAATTGTCCTATGACAAATTTTAGTATTTTTATGTTTCACACCTGTGACTTTTGTGTAAAATGACAATAAATTAATCATAAAAAAAATTCTCTCTTTCATTCATGGCTTTAGTCTCATTGACTAATAGATACAGCCCTTTTGCCCCCTCTGCTCTGGGCCTGACCTCTCCATCTTCCTCTGCAGACGCTCCTCTTTGGCCTGAGCCTTCATCTGCTGAACTTCGATGGTGTCAGGTTTGCGGCGGCGCATGTACAGTTCGTGGTTCCCTTTATACAGATGCAGGATCTGCTTGTTCACTCTGAGGCGAGAGGCATAGAAAACAAAGTCCTGCAAACAAAATGAGAAAATATAAAGTGTAAAATTACAGTGTTACTATATTGTAGAGCTACAATAATGAATCTGAATAATAACTGATGATAATAACTATTAAAGAATATTAAAATCATATTTTGAAAATGAAGATACAGACTCTAAAAAGTATGCCAAAAGAAATCCTCAGGCATCAACCTTTAATTTGTAATGACAAATAACTTACTGGGGCTTTCTTATCAATAGGTTTGATCACAAACTTCTTTTCATTACAGGAGATGTTTCTTATTTCACTCCAGGGGAATCCAATCTTGGGAGTAAGTCTGGAAAGACGAGAGAGAAGGAGACACAGAAGAGAGAGTGAGAAAGGAAGAGTGAAGGAGGGAGAGTCACAGAGAGGCAGAGAGAGAAACTGCTTTGTTAATGTATAATGTAAGTGTGTGTAAAACTTGCTGTGGCCCATTTCAACCTTGACTCCAAATGAAATTTCTTTTCATCAAAGTTAAACAAAACCCACAACATTGTACGCACTAACCTCAGCCGTGTGGTCATGTGTACTACCAAGTCCATTGACTGGTGTCAAACTGTTGTATTGACCTTTCTGTGTTCTAGCGTCTCAACATGTCAGTAAACTACTAGAGTTCATACAGGTATAGAAAGTGCGTATTTAAGATAGGTTCTCTGTGAATTTGTAACTGAGTTCACTATCAGAAAATATAGTTGCCATAAGTTAAAGGTGCACTGTGTAACATTTAAGCAATACAATGGACCATTTCCCATTATGTTCTGTGCATCTAAAGTCTATGGACACTGTTTAGTAATACATCTCTGTACCTGTCATTCTTCTTGTAAATGTTGAGTCCCAAAGCGTCCACTCCCAGCCACAGGTTGGTGCCCTTCTTGTTCTTGATCTCAAAATAATTCACTCCGTACATCTCCAGGTCCTGAGCAATCTTAAGGTACTCGACCATGGCCTCCTCCCTGTTTACAAAGTTTCACAAAAATTAAATAAGTTTACATTTAAGGGTTGGATAAGAAAGGAACATAGTACGGTTACAGCCTCAACACTTGATCTATTTAAATCTAACATGTTCCTCCTATATATACTAGTAGGTCACAAGGTTGGTCACTGCTTTAATCTGCTGTCCCGCATCCATCTTGAGTATCCTATCCACTCACTCACACTCACACTTTTTGGCTTCTTATTTGCAAATCACAACACTTACTACTCATGTTCAGAGGAAACTCATTTCGGCCACTTGTATCCACGATCTTGTCCTTTCTGTCATTGCCCAGAGCTCATGACCAGAGGTCATTTCCTACTTTGCTCCTCTAGTCTGTACAACATTGCTGGTCTCACCACTTTGCTTTCCCAGGTAAAAAGTGCAGCTGAATCGTTGCATTGGTTGAACCCACTTGAGCATGTAGCGGTGCTCCTGGTGCCAAGCTCGGATCCTCTCCTCCCACTCCTCTTTGGACAGCTTGTGTTGGTCCAGAACTCTGCGCAAAGAAATCAAGAACAAAAAACTACATTAGATTCAATCTTAAAACAGAGAGTGGGCACACACAAAAACATACACTAACAGCCAAGGGTTTGGACGCACAGAGTAAAAACATTGAATGAGAAGTCAATGTCTTCACTACTTTCTACTTTTTAAATTCATACAGAAGACATTACATATAAAGTAAGATATATGGAATTATGTAGTAAAGGGAAAAAAGTTGAAATAGCTCTAATAAAACAATAAAAAACATGTATTACTATGAGCATGCTCACATGAATGAATGAATCTCACCTGCTTGTCTCCATGGAGATAAATAACGTTTATGTCATAGTTTAGTTTAGCTTTACATTTTGTTTAATTACATTAGACATTATTTATACAGCCCAAAAGGAGGAGGCTGAAGCAAACGTAACAGTGGAATAATTCAAGCAAATCTCCATGTCTCAGTTCTGAGTCAGATCTGTATGGAATCAATTTTGAGTCAAAATTTTCAAACAATGCTTTTAAAAAATCTAGCAAAAAATCGCCCAAAACAAATATTTGTAATCAAATTATCTGAGTAATCGTGTAAAATATCAGTCTTTATCTTTATCTTAATTTGTATCTGCTTCTTTGGAAACATTTTGTTTTTGTTCCACGTCTTTCTCGGTTATGTTTGATGCTTTGATGATTTTTTTCTCCCTCACAATTCTCATTTGTGGTCTCTGACTTTTTGTTTAGAAAAATCTACGTCACAAGTGAGTTTGCATCTCCACAAACCTGACCCAAACTTGGCCTGGAAGAGGATCCTGGAATTTAACTGCTTTGGACACATTCTTCTACCAAATGGCATAAAATCTCAATGGAGGATATTCAGAAGTCTGGTTTCAGCTGTCCACTGACATGCTGCTGCCAAAATGTGATGCGGTGCTGCTTTAATTAGGGACAGGGCAAGGTGTCCACTTATTTTTCTTTATTAATTCTACTATTGGCTCTATTTTACCCTCCTTACCCAACTTGAGCATCAGACGAGACATAATAGCACACAATGCATAGCAACATTGGGCCCCCTCACCTCTTTGGCAGCAGGCGCTCGTTGGCCAGGTACCCCGTGTGGTGTGCGGACTTATCGTACTCTCCAAACTTGGCCTGAACGGCGTATGAGGCGAGGAGCACGGCAGTCTCCGGGGGGCAGTAAATATCCTCTGACAGAAGGTCCTCTTTCACCTGTAAGAAGAAGAGGCGCCGCGTGACGTCCTGGATCAGCTCCTCGAACGCATCCTCCGGGAAAAACTTGACCCTGAGTTTGAACTGCAGCGGCGTCTCTCTCCGCACGTCCTGGGCCATCACCTGCATAATGAAAATGAGATTAGAAATATATTAAATGTGCAACATGTAACTTTTCTGACGGGGGGCTGACATTTGCTTGTCTTCGTAGAGCTGTAGTTGTTTTCCTTGTAATTTTGCATAGTGTGGAATAAAGTGTATCTGTTTTGCTTTTATATCATAATTGGGGTTGCCTCTCTTGCCAGGTGCTTTTTCCATGTTAAAACATGAATGGATGTGAGGTGTGGAAAATATATACATTTAATGTTTTATTACTATGTCTGATAACGTTATAAGGTCTGGTTTTATATAGATGATGGAATCATACAACTCAAGGCAGGATGTGAGGAAACTCATCTCATTAATATCTCACTCTTTGATATATATTTACATGGGCACAACTACTGTCTTCACTATAGTCAATATT
>JACN01100341.1:0-13887 GCA_000787155.1 Scartelaos histophorus
ATAACAATAACAATAATAACAATAATAGTAATAAATTGCAAATATTATTTTTAACTACAAAATTCATTGTTCATTAATAATGAATTAATTAATATTTATACTTAATATCAAAAGTGAAGTTATATTTTTAATATCAAAACATGACTCATGAATCTTCAGTTTGAGTTTTGTCATACATGAGAATATCCCCCCTTGCCTCTGGTTTAAATTTCAGTTCCCTAGGAATAAAAATGTTATAAATATAAAATTGTCTAATAATCCATGCAGACATGAGACAGTGTCCTGACCACACTGAAAGGTCACATGTTTCACCTGAGAGTAATTGCGGTGAGGGAGAAGAAGTGTTCAAATGTGAAATGTCCTGTGCTCTCTGTCAGCTGTCTGCTTCAACACAGCACCTGGTTCAACTAAATTAACTCAAGTCTTTTCCTTTAGGTAATCAGCAACTTTTAAGTTAACTGCAGCTTTTCAGATGGAGACTGAGCCGACTGCTTTCCTCCATGAAATGTTACACAATATGACAGGAAAATGATTTATCTCAATAATGTGACACCACCAAATCAAGTTACAGATAAGATCTATGCAGAAGCCACCCCACTCACAGTAAGAATGATTTTTAAAGGTATTTTTCAGCAATTATAACGTGACAGAATAAATACAAAATATGCAAGTTTAATACCATACTGTGGAATATTTCAGGTAAAGCATATGCAATTACATATGCACCTTTAATTCACAGCATTGATAGTTACTGTATAGAGACACTTTGTATCATTATTTATCATATCATCCTAAGAACTCTTGTAGTGGCCAACCCAAAACCACAGACTATGCAGATTAGTTTGTTATATCAACATTTTTTCAGAAACTGATTTTGCTGAGCATTTTTCATGTACTTTTTCTTTTAGTTTCATTTTTTTTAAAGTATATTTGCCTTTTCGTTACTTGGACAAGGATTTCATTTAAAGGAAAGTCAGCCTGCTTCACACTTTTAAATAGTATACGTTAAATAGATAGAATTGACCTTAATAAGAAATGATAATGTGATGGTCATGATGATCATGTGCATTGCTGTATGAGATGACAAAATTGAGACCTAGTGTTTTTATATACACCTATTTTAAAGGAGTGGCAAATGGCATTTCCTCCCTTTGTTCAGCACTGGGTTATCCATTATTGTGGTTAAAAACAAAACAGCATGCCCTTTCGTGAGGCAATATCAACTACATTGATGAGTGTTTTTTTTTTTTTTTTTAATATATTTTAGTGTTTGTTATGTGTTTTGCCTATACTTTAAAATCACAAATACCAATCAGAAAGGAAAATCTAATATGTGGTATGTAATCTATTACATATTAAAACGCTTTTTAAACCAACAGGGACAGATGCAGCACCAAGGAAAAAAAAGGAAAGGAACATTTTGGTCTGTTCAAGCTTAAAGGAATTGCCAATCTCTACTGGATCTAAGGTAAAAGGTAAAAGGGAGCTGTTAACTTGAAAACTAGCACTTCATGACATCATAGTATTTTGGGTTTTGGAAATATAGGCAGACTAATAAAGGATTACTTGAACAAATGAAACAAAACATGACTCCAGGTATGTTTTTGACGAGGTAACAACATAACATGTCTTAGAGTCAATTTAGCGTCATATAGGACCTTTAATTTTAAGAATATTTAGATACTGTAGCACAAGTCTACTTTTTAATGCTTGCTTTTGAATCCTTATTTAACGTGCATATTTTTATTCTTTATATGTTTTCATACTTTGCGTTGCAGCACTGAATTTTCCTCATTTGTGGCACAATTTGCAGTGCCTACAGTTAGCACCACACCCCCAGGGAACATTAATGACATCAGCTGCAGAGTATTAATTAAACAGTGAGATTTTACAGTATGTTAAAATGCTAAATACAATTGAAGAGTGAAAACATTTACAGCCCAAATATGAAATCCCTTCCCTGTTGAGTTTCCAGGGCTCTCCACCTCTGCGTTTACCTTAGTGCTGCAGTATGTTAATTGTTTCCTGCTGTTCAAATGACCTCAGTAACACAAGATTATACAAGTGGAACAAATGTGCTCCAAATTACCGGTGCGTGGGTTTGTTTGTTAGAGATACAATGTACTTGAATGATAATTATTTTTCTTCTAAATAGCTATGCAAAGAGGACAGCAGGTGGAGTTGTTGTGCTTTTAACACACAGCTCTGGATTTCATTGCTTTAGTGTAGATAGTTCATAGTACATTATTAACATTTGAGGAAGTACTCATTTTGAATAAACTGGGTACTTTACATGACACCCATTTTTAGTGTTACCACTTTCATTCCTATTAATATTGTTCTTCCTCAGAAATTCAATTGAACTGTGCACAAATATCTATTCTATAAATGAAGATGTGTTTCATTTCTTTGTAGTTTTGCTCCTTTTAACTAATTTTAACAGGAAAATGCCATAGGGTGTGACTGTATCAGTTCTTTTAACGATTATAGAATAAGTCAGTTGTGACAGTCTTAAAGGTGTTCACATAAAGAGGAGCAAGGATACAATATTTAACAAAAGGACAACTTTATCTCTCCTTTAAATCTAAAAAAGATAAAAGCAGTTTAATGCTGTAATCTCGAGGGTGTCCTGCAGTGTGAAAAATGACAGATTTAAAAAGACTAGCTCATCTGACATTTATACACCAGGTGCATGATGTCCTGTGGTGTGACAGCTGTGTTTCCTGAGAAAAATACTATTTTAATGATTAAGAAGACATTCATTAAGATAGGACAGTTACACAATTACTATAGTAACACTATAGACACATCCAGGGTTTTATTTGAGTTTAAACACATCAAAGAGTGATTGCAGAGGTGAAATGTTTAAAACAACAAGAATTACACATAGAGACAAGCAGGTACAACACGTGTCTTTTTCTATGGAGGCCACATGTTAAACTGAATGAACTCTGTTGTATTTTGATTGGACAGTGGGCACAGATATTTGGTCTGAGCACTAGACCCTCCCTGAAATGATACAAATTCACTTTTTGACACTTCAATGTTGAGAAAACAAGCCCAGAATTCCCCTGTATATTTTGCATGATGTCTAATGGGAAAAGGCAAAGGAAAAATATAGAGCAGTGACTGTTTTGGCCTTTTGGTGCAGAAAGCACTAGGGATGGTTTGAGCAACGATTCCTGATATTTGTTTTGCTACTGTGGCTCATAATCAATATTTTCCAATACCGGTATACAGATTTTAAAACCCATAGCAAGCAATGTATCCTGACTACAGTGGTGGAATGTAATGGGGCAAAAATAAAAAGGACTGTACTTAAGTAAGCATTTTAGATGCTGTACTTTACTTCAGTACATTTTAAAATAAACACTTTTTACTTTTATTTCATAACATCTTATTGCAGGCATCTGCACTTTCTCCACTACATTTTTTTTTATTGAAAAGTACAAGCACATTTTATTATAGTTTGAGATCTGCTGAAAAGCCTGAGGGGGTGATCTTTAACACATTTATAGTTTGAACAAACAAAACTATACAAAAAACAATTTCTTTTCAACAACATTCAGCACAAATCTGTATCAAAATAACTATACAATTGAAGCTTTGTTAGATTTCAGAATCTGTGTGGAATACTTTTACTTTTTACACTTTAAGTACATTTTTAAACAGGTACTTTAATACTTTTACTTAAACAGATTTTGTTTCATGTCATAATGTTACTTTTACGTGATTAAATTAAACTAGTAACTGTACTTTTGCTTAAGTAAAACTGAGTACATCTTCCATCACTGATACTGAATATAGAAGTTAATAAATGATCTTTATCAACACAAAATAAAAGAATTTGTTGCTTGATTTTGCACATGAAGCCATATGTTTATCCCCAGGCAAATCCAGAATGATCTCTTTGTATTTTTCATACAGATGAAATCAGTCTGGTCCACGGGCTTCATAGTGTCTCAAGCCTTGCCAAATGTGATCATCCAATCAGATTTGTTTATTTCATATGGAAAGAAGGAGCTCAGTGGTCGCCCGTCATTTAAAAGTAAAAGCACATCGATCTCACCTAACATTGACAGAGATTTGTGCTTCTCACTGATTCTGCAGAAATCTGTGATGAATATGTTTATCAGCCCCTGTGGTATTTGTTTCTATTCTTTTTTTCCTCTTAAGCAGTTATTTGTTTGAACTGCTTAACAACATGTATGTTCCTGACAGGCTAATCCATCTGTTTATCACAACCGTTAAAACTCTGGGAGATTCACATGTTCATAAAGTATTGAAAAGTATATTCCAGACACTTGGCAAATATATTTAGGCTTGTCTATTTCAGATATTCTAATTAGTCTTATTAAAACGACAAATCTGATGCACTGAGGAAAAAGATCAGTGCCAAATATCAGCAAGCTATTGAATGACTCAAGACTCTGGGAATCCACAGCTGACCTGAATCAACACACAAGAGTCACTACAAGACACCACTGTTTGCTTTCATAACACTGAGATACATGTGACTGGAATTATGGAACATGTGGACATTTCTTCCTATAAGTCATTGTCTGTAGATGCCAGGGAAAATATAAGCTCATACAATTCCTCCCAAAAAAATTGATACACGACAGCAACAAGATGTGATGTGTTATATGATATGAAGTTTTAGATGGTTTTGGCCTAAATATTTTTCAGTGCAAGACGATGCTTATAGTGTGGATGAACCCGTAATACCTGCTCCAGTCTAGAGAATTAGCTGGATAAGGTCTTGGTTAGAGGATACTGGCTAATCTATAAATTGATGAAATGTTTTTTTTCCCATTATCATACATTAGCTGTGAATAAGATACAAATCAGTATTTTTTGTTGTGTTTTTTTTGTTTTTGTCAAAAGTTGAACTCATTACATAAAATAGAGAACTATCTTACTTCCATGCGATATTTCAATAACAAACCCATTTTATGATCTATGCCATTTTTAATTATACTCCAAATACTTGACTTGACTGTGACAAGCTTCACATACACAGCTGCCATCTCTGCCATTTTGAACCTGCTGAATAGGCATTTGTATAGTACTGCACAGAACACTGTTTTGACATGTACTTTCACTGGCACATACTCCACTACACTTTGACACAGGATGATGCCAAGATCGCTAATTCAGCACAAAAGAAAGAAAGCAGCTCACAGTAGGAAAAATTTAGTACAGAAAGACTAGATATGTTAAATATATTGTTGAATATATTTGATAATTGTAGATTAACTGGGTAAATATTTGGGATGCACCAATACAATACAACATTTTGGTGGAAATGATTTAGGCCTCCAAGGTATCAGTTCAGTCGATATCCCATTTTGGTCTATAAACTGATGTAAAAAGACAATTTGCTGGTCAATGTTGCACCAAAATGTCTCATAAAATTTAATATTTATTTTTAGAAAGCTGTTTCCCTATTTGTGTTTAAAGAAAATAAATCATATTTTCAGTCTCTTTCAGCTGGTTGATATTGGGTAACAGCAGATCAGATCCTTAAGTACTTGCAAAATATCGGCATCGGTATTGGAACTGAAAACCTTGGATCGGTGCATCAGTAGTAAATGTTTAATGTTTTGTTTTGTGGTTTTTTTGTAGTTTGAGGAACGAGAAGTGGCCATCTAGCTCGAGAAGTTGCATCTATGGTGTGGTCATGTTTATGTTTATATTGTGTATATAGAGCTTGGTGTTAAGTGTGACATAATCAGAATGGTTGAGTTATGTGTGCGTTTTGCCTCTATACCGCTGTATACCTCTATAGTCTGTGCCCGAGAGTGTGCAGTAATAATGAGAATAGAATGACGCACTTCCACTGAGTACAGGACAAACAGGCAGATAATTACTGAGAGGAGCCTCCACTATTCTATTGATTTACACTGAAAGCTCCTGAGTGCCTTTTTTGTGGGCCGCTTTCTTCTGCCATCTTTGACTTTCTTACAGACTAAACTGTCACATCTCCAGAACTCGATGTAACTTTTCTGAAGAGGGTTTCGCTACCTTGTCTCCGTGGAAATGTTATTCCTTTGCCTGGATTGTTACACAGTATGGCATGGAACTTTTTAATGCCGTCATGGATTCTGAAAGTGGCCTTTATCGTAGTGCAAAATGCTTGGTTTAAGTTACATAGTTCTGATCTGAATTTAAAAAGATGCATATCCCAGGTCTATTTTCCATCTGTTGACATATATTCATTTAAGTGCAGCGTCTTGCCAATGGACACAACAACAATATGCACAAACTTGCAAAAGATTAGAGGCCTGACCAACTCAAAACTCTTATTATTTTCCTCTTTAGTGGAGTACTCCCTGGAGACAAGCTGACTCACTTATTTCAAGTGGCATAAGATTTACCTCTGTGCATGTGTTTTGTAACGGATTTTCAAGTGGGGTAAAAATATGTCCAATCAGAAACATGCCTGACACAATGTACTTCCTGTTTACATTCAACTTTGGACAAGATACTAAAACAACAGGGGGCTGCAACTGACACTTCCTCTACGCTCCGGCTCTATCTATAAATATGAGGAAACAAAGAGATTAGACTCGGTCTTTGATGAATGCTGACATAGTTTAACTTAATTTAAATCTCAAAATATTGGAAAATATGAGACCAAAACGAAACAAATACAGTGCAATTTGAAATGTAAGAGTAATTTACATATAATAGCTATTCTGTGCTCATATTTTAGAATTTGGATGTATTTTTTAAGATGTGAAAAAGTCAGAGGAAGTTAACTTTTGGCAGATTATGACGACCTATTTTCAGCCCTAGCAAGGTCACAGCAACTCATCTGATAAAACACCCGACAAAATGCATACAGCTGTAGAAAGTTCATGGAAGTTGCAGATTTTGAAATTCCAAAATGTTTTCTTTGTGAAGAAAAACTAGCAACACTTTCATTGTCGACAGTTTTGTTTTGTGATGCAATGGAATTTGTTTCGTGGGCACTTTTTCCATTCCCATCCACATTCATTTTCACTAAATTGTTAGAAAGTGAGTCAGCAGCAATTACCATGTGTGAGTCACTAAAGTTTTCTCTTAAAATACAAGTCTTGTTACTGTGGTGCAGGGTGAGCCAAAAATGTCCCTTACCCTCTTTAGACTCACACTCATCAAGTCACTTTTAGCCGAGCCCAGGGGTACCCAAACTTTTTTCCTCAGTGCACCAAATGACTACGTACGAACGATCCGAGAGACAAACCTATTAATACTGTTAATGTAAAAAAGTGAAATTTGAATTATTGTTCTTTTTAGAGGGATAATTCATTTCATTCAATTTCATTTCTGGACAGTCTTTTCAGCACCAAATTTAATCAAAATATGTCATCTGAAACATCTGAAGTTGGCAAAATGGTTATATGGGACCTTGATTTAGGAATTATTGTTCTTTTTAGAGGGATAATTCATTTCATTCAATTTCATTTCTGGACAGTCTTTTCAGCACCAAATTTAATCAAAATATGTCATCTGAAACATCTGAAGTTGGCAAAATGGTTATATGGGACCTTGATTTAGTGTTTTCGGTGTTTGTGCACTCAAAATCTGATTCATAACAAATCTTTGGGAGTTTGTTATTTAAACGACATGTAAAAAGCAAAGTCCCCAACCATAATTTCTTCTTGATTATGGTCCATCTCTTTATGCACATCAGATTTTGCAGTTTACATGGCATTTAAGTAATCTTAAAAACCCACAAATCAGATTATATCAGATTATAATCAGATTTTGGTGAGCATGTGATCAAGGTCACTGTCAGTACATTCTTTAGTATTAACTTTTAACTTTTGAAGCTCATCTAATTTACATAAGTTGTTATTTCACGAATAAAAACATATGGCACACATTTATTTTGCTAAATGAATCAATCAATCATTTTAGAGTGAATTTGTGTAGTGATGACATGGACATCTCTACTTCCTTATCTTTCTTTTTTTTTGTAAACTTATCTTTACAATCCACCACTTAACTGATGTAAAACAATGATATATTTTTTCACCACAGATATTATCTTCCCAAACTAAGAAATATAATAGAATCACTTAGAATAGAATAGAATACTATAGGATATTCAAATGTGATCTAAAATCCAGCTACGTATGCATCATAAACTGTATAAAGAAGTGGACATATAAAGTATAAAGTGTGATATCACCCATAACGATGGGGTGCAGTCAAATGAAGCTCACTGAGGCTGGCAGTTACTAGTAAAGGAGCGAATTTGGTATCAAGTTCTACATTAGGAATACGACTTGATTTATGGACAAAATAGCCAAATAAAAACACCCGAAAAATGACAAGGCCCAACGCAGCAGTCACAGAGAGGGGAGACAATTTTTCAATATAAAGTCAGTGGAGCCAGAAGTGCCTCATGGTCACTTCTGCTTTGGAACGCGGTGGCTAGTGTATTAGCTATGTCCATTTCTATATACAGTCTATGGTATGTGTAGTTGTATGGTCCATTTACCATGTGGTAGTGTGATGCTCGCTCCGTCCAGAATGGCCTGAGCCAGCAGGTGGTCATTGCCCTCAAAGGCGCTGGCCGCTGCTCGGAGGGCATCCCAGATCTCCTTGCGCCCCTCAAACGCTGGTGCCGTATCCCAGAATTCATCTCTCTTACTGCGCAGCTGGCCCTCCGTCATCGGGTAGTCGCTTTTCCATTTGGGCCTTTCGCGTTTTAGGGGCTGGTTTCGCCCTATAGAGTGAACCACTAAAACCAAACAAAATAAGCTCATAAGTAATTTCACAAATGGAGGAAAAGTAATTTGTGTAAAATCTAAAATTGCACTTACCAAGAAATTATCAGGAAGTGGTCAGTAGTAACATCCGGAGATCAAGTTGTGGTTGCAGAAAGAGAGAGGGGGGAAAGGGGAAAGAGAGGAAGAGAGAGAAATGAAAGATGATATTAGCCATTACCAGAGTGGATGTGATTCACTAAAACTCAAGAGACACTTTAACCTAATGTTGTTTTATCTGCACACAGACACAAGGCTTAAGACTGAACAAATCAATAGGAGCAAACCGGAGAAAGACCAAGGTATCTTTAAACTAGTCCTGATGTATGTAATAATGAATAGGAATGTATACTGACATGGGAAGAAAAGTCTATCAAATTATGTTGTTATTATATTGATCTGTATGACTGAGATGAAGCAACTTTGTGTAAATGATAAACAGGAATCTGGTTTAGTCCATTATAGCACCATTAAAGCCACTTCTGCTGAGCTATTACTTGAGAATGATGAAAAGAAAACCATGTCGCCAGAGTAATTAAGATATTAAATCATTTGAACAGTGAAAGCTACTGAAAATGTCACATACAAGAAGCTGAAACATAAATATACACATTTCATCATTCCCATCTAGTTACAACTACAGGAAAGGCAACGTTTTTAGATGGTATTTTTTGATCTGTTACCTTAGTCTATTATGTTAACAACCGTGTTATCGTACAGTGCGGTGACAGTGTCTTTCCAAATGCCTCATAAAGATCCCAGTGGGCCCCGGGAGGGTTGTGTTCAATGACATCCTGGAAACTTTAGTTGTACCTCTGGGGAAATGCAGAGAGATGTAGCAGCAGCCGCCACAAAGTAATACTACATCAGCTATAATAAACATCAATGGCTTTGTATTTTATGTTGTATTTTCACACATAAACGTGCAGTATTGCTTGTACGTGAATACTGTATATATTGTATTCCCTTTGCAGTTGAAGCTATATGATTTTAAAGGTCCTATATTATGCAACATTTACTTCATACTTCATAATGCTGTTACCTCCTGAAAACTATGCCTGGAGTTATGCTTTGTTTCATTCACACATGTTTGAGTAATCCTGCATTGTTAGTCTGGCTACATCTCCAAAGCTCAAAATGTTCTGTTCCACCGTCTGATGTCAAGTAGTTGTAGTTTTTAAGTCAACAGCTCCTTTTACCTTCTGTTGAGTAGAGATTGGCAAAACCAGGGCTGCAGTTATCCAAATAATTCTAGCAAAAGTGTGGAACAGAGATTTTTGTTTTCTGACAAGAAGACAGACTAAACATGCGGGCTGGAAAGCTGATTCAAAGTGAACTGGTGATGTGTAATGTGCGCTGGAGTGCATTTGATAAGGAAGAATCTATCTTAAAACGTATGTAAAAGAATGTAATATAGTTTGTAACATAGTCACAACTTTAGTGACATTGATGATGATTGATAATGCTTTTCTTAAAAAAAATGTCATGAACCACAAAAATCCTCATCGAATGCATTAAAGCAGCAGTATATATTTTTGTTATAGACTCTCTCCTGTCTCCACAGCAGGTTTGAGTGTTTTTTTTTTCTATGTCTGTCTACAGTCTTCAGTTTCTCCTTCCTCAAGCCTGCAGGTTGGGGTTGATAATGGTTTGATCTGCACAATTTGTGGTACATTTTCTAATGACAAGCATTTTACTCTCTGTTTGTGGTTGCACTTGACAGAGGCTGCAGGTCTGTACTACAGTAGACTCCCTCTTCTGAGCTCTGATGCAAGTTGAGCTGATCTGACATGTGTTCATCCTGGTAGCTGTGGTGTCAGGTAGCGGCTCTGTTTGGACACTGTGGGCGTCCTGTTACTCCACTTTACTTTGACATGTGATTATAAGATGAGCAGGAGAACTGGAGGCACAGCTCACAGACAGGGAGATGTTCAGTGGTAGTGGTAGTAGTAGTAGTAGTAGTAGTAGTATGTCAAGGATTTTGTAACTTTGTGAATGAATGGGCCTTGAGATTATAGTATCTGTCCTCATGTGTATCTTAACTGCAAAAGATGTGCTAAACCAAGGACTGTTTGCATCTTTTGCATCTTTATTAAAGGTGAACTGTGTAACTTTTCTGTTGGAAGGTTTGCCACCCATTTGTCTCCATGGTGATGCTATTGCTTCACCTAGAATGTCCCACATCTAGACGAGCAAGTGAACCCACCAGGCTAAGTTATAGGCCAGATCTGTCCAGGTTAATTGGAAAAAAGGTGCATACATAAGTTTAATGATTTACTGAGAAAC
Source organism: Scartelaos histophorus (assembly GCA_000787155.1). Classification (NCBI taxonomy): domain Eukaryota; kingdom Metazoa; phylum Chordata; class Actinopteri; order Gobiiformes; family Gobiidae; genus Scartelaos; species Scartelaos histophorus. The sequence goes on from JACN01100341.1 coordinate 11,049, forward strand.
ATTCCAGGAAGAGCAATGCTATGATCTCAATAGAGAAAAGTAGGTGGGGTATCTTCAGGTAACCGTGTTAAAATTAACTCTTATGTCACACTCCAAACCACTGACTCAAGAACAGCGTGAAACATCAGGGCTCACATTCGAATGCATTTGTAACTTAAAGCCTCCTGCATATTGTACTATGTCATAAAATGTTGAGGTCTACAGTAAGTCCCATTTTGTAGCAGCTTCCTGTCCGCTGGCTCAGCTGATTGTCAAAGGGATCAATGACTCCTGAGTCCTGTCTGCTCTTTAATACACTAAATACTGCACTTTTCCTATGGAGATTCTCATTCACCTCATGTTAAAATTAACCACACAGAATTCATAGTAGTATGTTCAGAAACAATAGAGAGTTGATTTATTTTCATTGTTTCATTGTAACAAAAACAAAGCAATTTTACAACACTGTTATGACAGTGCCTTTCGTCTCAATCCATTACCCATAATCCTTCAAACTAGGGCACAGACGTAATCAAAATGTCCCTTGCGTAAAATGTGTGACTGGGTTCATACTGGACACATCTACACCAGCGGTTCTCAAAGTGAGGCGTAGGCATCTTTTGTGCTATGAAGCAGGGTTATTATTTTACAGTTCTTACATGATGCAAAAGTTGTTTATAATTGCATTTTATATTTATTTCTCAAGCGGATTTGATTAGAAAGCAGAATTAGGTCCTCATTGTTTGACAAAAACATGTGCCATAAAGCAAAAAAGCTCATTCTCATCAGTGTATGACAGCTGATGGAAACCAAAGTGTAGGGATTTTTTTTTTTTTTTTTAAAACTAGTGTAAGTGAATGTTACAGCAAGGATCTTAAAATTTGGTGTTTGCCATTGTTAAGTCATGCATTAGTCTTACTTCTCTTAGTCTTAATTGGTTTAGTATTGTTTAAAACCCAGTTTAGTCACTCTAATCAATTTAGATGTGGTTATATCCTGGATTAGGTCTTGGAAGCTTGTTGTAGTGTGATTTATCTCTCCAAGTCCTGACCTGTTCACATCTATATGCACTTATTTTCTTTACAGCACAGAGTCAACAACTCTTCAACTATTACAGCACATCTTAAAGTTGTTTGACTGCATGGAGACTTATACTATTAACTAGAATTCCTGGTATTGCATGCATTCTTACTGTGAGGGGGGTCACCTCCCCACATATCTAACCTGTAACTTGGCCAGGTGGTGTCATCTGCTTGTCTTCATGGAACTAGATAAGTGTTAAGGTAAAAGATACCCTGGCACATTCCACACAAGGCAACAACAACCAGAAAAGTTACATAGTACTTCTTTAAAAAGGCACCAAGTCATTCTCCGTGTTGCCAAATAATCTTATCTATATCCTGTGGCAGATCTAACCAAATGCTTTCTCACCCATGACCCTGGCTGGGTGCTTGCATCATTGTCTGTGCTACTCTACAATGTGCTCACATTAACCCACATTTCATCCGTCTCTGTCTAACACTTTGCATTGTGACGCTCTATCCTGCTTCTTAGACTAAAAAAACAACCACAAAATGTTTCACCATGCACTTCCTTCCTCTGTCATAAAGATACATTACTGCAACTTACTTTAAACAATAGGCCACATAGCTTAGTATCTGAAATCTGCTCTATGCAAACAAAACAGTGTTAATGTTGATGGATTTGTTGTGAAACCAATACAGGAGAATTATACTTGGACCAAATGTAAATACAAGAATGCAAGAATAATGTGTGTCTTAAAATTGCAGTTCATTATGACTGAAATATGAATCAAAGTAAAACGACTGGGTAGTTAGTCTTATCTAAAATCCAGCCAAGGAAAACAATCATTTGAATAGCGTATAAATTTGTTATAATGAGTTTACATGACAGTCTAGTGGCTTGCTTTTTTAATATCTGCACTGCTGCCTCAGTCCTATATAGTGCACACTCTAGTCCAAAGTCTAAATGTGAAGTGCGTGTAATTTCTATACGATCCTTGCTTCCTGCACACTGCCTGATAACATCAACCAGGACCATGTTTGCAGTAAATCACAACTTAACACTGTTTTGAATGTACTGGGCCTAAGCATAGAAGTAGTAGGCCTAGTAGTATATTTCCTTGTTGTATTAGTGGTATATGTAGAAGTAGATGTAGTAGTAGCAGTATGATGGAGAGGTGCAAATAGTTTTAATTGCTCTGTTGTGTGATTTGTGAAAAGTTAAAATGCTAAATCTTTATGATCTGAATCATTTAAGTTGGCTGCTCTTTATGCTTAGTTTATCTCTTTATACCCATTTTATTACTATTTTATACAGTAATGTTTGTTTTGAACTGCAATACAGAAGTAGGTTTATCCCAAACACAGACATATCATAATACAAATCTTTTTGGAGATGCAAAAAATGACAAGGCCCCATCACATTTGACCATAACCCACAACTGGTAATTTATGGAGCGTTGCAGTTTTATTAAATGAGCGTGGCAAGACTTAAAGCACATGATAATAAGGGATATTCATGAATTAAAGGTATTAAAATGGAAATTGCTGAATGTTGACAGACGGAGGAGAGGGACTGTAAACACGGTGCCAAATAGAAAGTGTGCATAATGTCAAGCTTGCGCATGATTTGCACCGGGGCCCACTGTAATCACCAAACGCACTGTCTGTGACCCATATATTTGTTATGCAGAAGAGCTAGCAGGCTAACTGGGCTACTACGCTTTAGCCACCGCTAGCACCACCAAAGAACAAAGGGTGGCAGCGGCGTTCACTTCACATTCCCCGTAGTTTATAAAGTGGCGAGCGGACGCGGCGTCGGGGGCCCGCAGCGAGGA
>KN509890.1:0-11089 GCA_000787155.1 Scartelaos histophorus
CCAAAGAGAAACAGAGAGAAGAAGAGAGACAGAGAGTGAGACAGAGAGTGTGGGTGAAGAGGAAATGAATCGGCGGCACAGATGAGAGCAGATTGGTCAGGCTGCTGCTGCTCGCTGCTTACTTGGTCGCAGACTTCTGGATGACGGGAGAGATGAGGTGGAATCTGATGTAGGCTGTGGAGGACAAAACACTGTCAGCACTGTCTAACACCACAACTCATGACACATGTGCTGTGGGTGTCACTATATTTCATTGTTGACATGTTTGTGAGAAGAAACAGCACCATTTTACCGCCGTTTTTCACGCTGTGGATGGACAAAAAATAGTGATATTTTTCATTTACGTAAAGAGGGAGCATTTCACTTCAGTGCTGGTATAAGCTGCCAACACGTGACATATTTAGATCTCCATGTTAGCTTGTATTGTGTTGAAAATGCTGTATTTGAAACGTATTGACATGTTTAATAAGTTTAAGTGTTGTTGTTGATGCTCTGACTCCCGGTGTGCACTGACTGCAGGTGCTGTGTGGTTCAGAACACTCGCAGGTTCCGCAAGACAAAGAAAGTCATTTTTAAAAATCAGTAGCACCCTGCCTCGGTGCAGTGTTGATGTGGGTGCTGGTGGGGTGCGGGCCTGTGGAAAGAATCCACAAGAAGTCTATTTTTGCTGAACATCAGTCTCTGAAGTCAAGCTGACAAAATCTCATGAGCAAAACAGGAAATCAGACATGCAGAACTGACAGATCTCCTGTATTTTCAGAATAAAATATCCCTGCACACTCCTGGTATTTTGTAAATGTACACAGCAAAAAGTGGAGCGTTAACATTCAAATGTAAAATATTTCAGAACTGTTTTTAACACAAAAAGTGTTGTTTTAACTATTTGAAAGTTAAATGGGGGTTCAAGTTGGGCTCATTTGCCAGAGTTGATATGGCTGAAGTTAATTCAACTTCCTCTAGTGTTAATTTGGCACCTCCCACCCACCACTTCAAAACTCCTGCCAGAGAAGACCAGTTTGAATCAGTTTTGTACATAATTTCATCTAAAATTAACTAAAATAAAATGTAAAGACACCTCTGTGTGTTGTTTAGTTAAATCAGAATAACCCTAAAAGTGTTATCCCTGTACTCTCAAAACGTTAATATAACTCTTGATTTTGGAGTTAAACAGGAACTTTGATTCAGTGTTGCTAAATTACATTACCAAAAATTAACTCTAGAACAGACTGGACTTGTATAAACCATAGACCGTATATATGAATGGACATAGCTAACATGTTAACCGCCGCGAGCCAAACAGGAAGTGCTCCAGGAGGCTCTTCGGGCTCCTTCTGACTCTGGCTCCCATTAGGATCTTGTCGCTCGTCTCTCTGTACCTGCTGCCGTGAGCCTCGTCATCTTGGTCTTAAATGTTCTTATTAACCCACTTTACATGACCCTGAATTTTTTTTTCACAATTTTGTCCAACAAAAAAAATTCTATTCATAACATAGAGCCTGGCTCCAGATTTGCTCCTGTAACCGTGAAGCATCGCAAGCCTCATTTGAGCGGCGCTAAATGCTATGAGTGACGTCACACTCACTTAGTTCATTTTTATATACAATCTATGACATAAACCTTGAGAAAATGTTCAAATTGATTCTTTGAGAGTCAGTTTTAACTCTCCACTTTATGGTAGATAGCCACGTTATCCAAAACTGTGATAAAGTGGTATCCAGAGGCGTGATAAAGTGGTCTTAGTGTGAAATGCTGCTGTTGTTTTCCAACAGGCCTCTTGAACATGCTAATCTATCACGTGAACTCCCGAGCAGAGCGTGAATCCCTGCCAGCGTGCTGTCTCAAGAGCTCAGTTTCCACATTCTCATTGCAGCCCTCCTCATCCCCACAGCAGAGAGCGCAGTCAGTGGGGCATACGAGTCGCAGTAAAACCACTCCGAACCTGCACTCAATTGGGGTAAGTCCCGACTCCCTTTGCTCTGCTAGAATGCTAATGTGAAATGACTCAGACATGCATAGATCACATCTAAAACCTTTTCAAGCTTTTTTTGATGAGGAAACAACTTTACAACATGGTAGAAAATGTGCATAATACACCCTCGACACAGTAATAGCCATTCTAATGATTCAGCCTGACAGATTACATTTAAAGCTACACCGTGTAACATTTGGCAGGGTCTGCCACTTGTTGGTCTCCTTGGAAATGTTATTGCTTTGTCTTGAATGCTCCACAGTACAGATTAGAGGGAGACGAGTGGGTTTCATGACTACGCTACTTTACAATTCAAATCAATTCAAAGAGTCGCCCCAATTCACAGAAGGAATTATTGTATTTTTATGCAACAAAACACCCGTAATGAATAAATGCTGGAAGGATACGTTTAAAGTCATACTGTGGACTATTCCAGGCAAAGCGATGACATCTCCATGGAGGGAAGAGATAAGTGGACCAGAAATCTGATTTTGTGGAATAATAAAACATAAACTGTCCATAGTAAAAGTCTCACCCTTAGGGATTTTGAACTTGTTGTCCTTCTTGTACCAGAGGCAGCCCTTGTCACTGTCGGCGATGCGCACAGGCAGCTCCGTGTCAGGGCAGTCCGACAGCTTCAGGTTAAAGTCCGTGGCTGTTCAAAAACAAGAAACAAGTCAAACACAATCACGAGTTTTGCTACTTTAAGTTATTACCAAAATTGTGAAGTTTTTTTTCTTCATGTGGAGCTCAGCAGTCCCTCTTAAAGCCCATACATGTCCAGTGTATCAGGAGCTTTTTAAAGAAATTGTATTTTTGGAGTACTTTTCTAGCTGCAAACATTTACTCCGTCTTGAGTAATTTTTTTTTAAAATAGCAGTACTCTTACTTGAGTAGAAGTTGTGGTTCCTCCTCTCACTCTTCAAATACAATTTAATTTCTCATTTTTGTGTCTATCCTTTACCATTAAATCTTATTCCTTCAAACTGCATTATCTTCCAATTATAAATAAAAAGTAATATACCAACACAGTTACCGTTTCCGTTACTCCTACTCGAGTAGTAGTTTTCACAATTATTTTTTTACTCTTACTTAATAATTTATTTTACCTCTACTTTATACTTCTACTTCAGTAATATTATTTTGGCATCTCCACCCACTTCTGTGAATTTGATTGAGTTTTCACCATAGACTTTCCCATAAATTAAAATGAAGTGCTTAAAGGCACAAGGGAAGCCAACTAGCCATGTGGTAACTAATGTCCGAAAGCCAATTATTTCTAGTTCAAAAAACAACATTTAAACTTTCAAAATCTGCTAAATATTTTAATAATAAGTTCAGAAACAGAATTTGAATAAAATTATAGGTCTTGCTGATTAGATGACCGCAAGCTTTAGAACTTTGAATATTTTTTATGATTAATTTATTTAAAAAAAAAAAAAAAAAAAAATTAGATGACCGAGCTTTAGAACTTTGAATATTTTTTATGATTAATTTATTTAAAAAAAAAAAAAAAAAAAAATCAATGGAAAATATCAAGGGGAACTTTACTTTCTGAATCTTGCAGTGGGCGGTCACTGTGGAGCTCCAGTGAGAATGACATGGTAAAAATGTACACTACTTCGACACGGAAACTTGTACTGAACAGTTCTATAATGTAATCAACACATTTTAGAGTTTTTCAGAGTGATGTCACTTCCAGGCTGACTGAAAACTATTAACGTAGGTACAATTTCCCCTTTTTGTACAATTTGTGTTTAAAAGTCCTATGCAAAATTGACTCTTGTAAAGTTTAAGTCATGTCATAATGTTGTTACCTCCTCAAAAACAAACCTGGAGCTGTGCTTTGTTTCATTCACACATGTTTTTAATCCTGTGTTCTTGTTCTGTCAAGGTCTATAAAAGCTCAAAATGCTCTGTTCCACCTTGTGATGTCATCAGTGGTTTTCAACAGCTTCTTTTAGTTTTAGTTCAGTAGACACTGGCCAGGGCTGATCCAAATGATTCTTTTAAAAGGTGTATGAAAGAGTTTAAAAACACAGTGGAGCGCTTCCTGTATTATCACAAGGTGGCAGTGGAGTGTTTTCGGTTTGAGAGAAGAACTACGCCTAAGTATCCAGTTTGTGCGTTAAACATGTGTGAATGAAACCAAACACAACTCCTGGTCTGTGACGATTTGTGCGCAATATGGGCTCTTTAAACATGCACTTTTGAAGGTAATTGTCTCTTGTTTGATGAGTAATGCCGGACACCGCTTGATATTTTCGATTGTTTCACGCAGTTCCAGCTCAAACTGTACGATCAAACTCATGTTCTCACACTATACAAACTGCTTCAACAGTGAGAAACCCTTACGAGAGACGAGTGGATTTTAAACATATTCTTGCGGCCTATGATTGCAGATCTAGAGCTGGTCGTGAGGTATTAATCGCTTCTCATTACCCCATGTTCACTACATGAAGCGTGACACACAGTTAAACCAAAAGTCAGCCATTTCCAAAACAAAAAAACATCTCAAAGGGACCAAAGATCGTGAAAAGTATGCCCGTGATAAGGAACAATAATCAACAGTGAAGTTTCTGATTGGACCACTCTACAGTAACCACCATGGACTGTATATATGAACATAGTTAACCTGCTAGCTGCCATTTCAAATAGGAAGTTCTCATGGAGGTGCTACCGACTCCATCGACTCTGGTTCTGATTAACTTTACATTGAGATTTGTGCCCCATCTCTCTAGAACTGCTGCTGGGAGCCTCGTCATTTTGGTAATAACATCTTCATATGCCCATTAATCCATTCCAATTTCTAATATGAAACTCTGCTCCCTATTAGCCCTATAGCTGCTAGGCCTCATGAGCTTCATTTGACTGGAGCTGAACACAACGGGTGACGTCACACTCCCTTTGTCCACGTCTTCACACAGCCTATGGTCAGCGCACATAAATAATACATCAACAGTTCCTATAAACGCACCTATAAACTCATTTTCAGCGGGCAGATGCAGGCTGCTGTCCGGCTCCAGCTCCCCCGTCCACTTTTCCATCCACTCTGGTGCAATATCTGCGAGACACAAACATTCAGTAAAACACATCTCTTCTTTTGTAAACAAGAAATCGTTCTTTTCTAAACCAAAACACTGTGGTGACTGTGGCTGTCTGCTTCCATTTTATCATGTGGAACATCGGTACACAGGGGAGAGGAGACAATACATCTGCTCAGAAAGGGACTGCATTGTGACGGGAGGAAGACGAGGAGGAGGAGGAGGAGGAGGAGGACTATAGACCCTCCACGCTGTACTGGGTGCCGAACCATTTCTCTCTGAGGGGACACCGGCCCTCGTGTTCTGGGGACAGCAGCATCAGGTTGGCCCGGTCTGGAGTGAGGAGGGAGAGGGCCCCGTTGATCACCTGTGAGGGGAAAAACACACAAATACATCACTCCATATATCTTACTTCATATATTTAACATCTTCTCTTCGTATCAAAAATGTAGAAAGAAAAACTGTCAAAAATTTGTTTCAGATATTGCGCTTGTGTCTGCTGTATAGTTATATACACCCATGAAACAATATGTTATCATTTGGACAATTTAATTCACAATATTCATCTAAAAACCACTTAATAAACTATAGGGTTCGCAGGTAAATGATGTTACTTAAATAACTGCTGTGGTTGCAGATTTGCTGATTGCATCCATTCAAATTGCGATGTTAAATTGTTAACGATACATCCTGCAGCCTACACTACACTAGAATTTGTCTGATTTTGGTTGTGATTTGTTCTCCCTGAATTCGAGGAGGCGTGACCCGACTTTTTTTTTCTGCGGGCCAAAAGGTTGGGGGAAAAACTAGGGCCGTTTTTTGGTCCCAATCTGCACGGTTTGCAAACATACAGCTCTTCAGAGACCCGCTTCTAGCAATCGAACATTTATGTCAATTTGGCAAGCTGAAATCATTCTGGACTGTACAGGAGAACTGGAACAGAGGAGATTGATTGACAGTGGTCTATAGTCCCTTAGCCAATCAGGACGCAGAACACAATGCACATTCATACACTGTTAAAAAAAAAAAAATCTGAGAAATATAGCGAAAATAAAGACTCACTTCTTCTAAAGTGGTAAGTTTAAACTGCAGCATCTCATCCACATTATCCACAAAAACTGTCCTCCACAAATAATGACAAATAATGACATCCAGTCCACAAAACCGCACTATTGATCCAGTTTGAGGCGTTCTTTAGTAAAAAAGACAACAATAGTTCCTCACGCATGTCTGTTTACGGCTTTATCTCCAATCTTTTTTGGAGAGCTCTGATGTTTTGAACACTTACGAGTCTCAGAGTGTTTTTACTGTAGACAGGAAACAGCTGAGGCGAGCTGCACTCACAACTTTACAGGCCGTTTTATGCAGACATATCCCGCTGCAGTCCTTGCGATCGGAAATTTTAAGTCTCATATGATTCTCCTCGTGTCTGTGGTGTGTGCTTTTTGTTGCGTGTTTAAAAATGGTTTAAGACTGAAAAATCCTGTATTTTGTGGCAGCCTTTAGTTTGTTATGGCACCTCTTTTAACACATCTTGTAACACATATTAGTTATATTGAAGTTATATTGACGATTCAGGGAGATGACCATTTTTGCCACAACTGTCAAATTTTGTCTGGAAAAATATACTTGTTAGAAAGTTGAAAATGATGGAGATCAAAAACATAAATTGACGAAGTTAAAAGGGACTGTATGTACAATTTTGATTTTAAAGAGCTTTTATGGCACTATTTTCTGAAGTTATAAGTTCAGAAGAATCATTTGGATCATTTCAACCTTGGAATTTCCCATTTTTAACAAACTAAAAACAAAAAGTAGCCGTTAACTTGAAATCTCCTGCTTCATGACATCACAAGGTGCATTTGAGCTTTGGAGATGTAGACAAGCTAAATAAAGGATTACTCAAACAAAACACAACTTCAAGTATGTTTTCGAGGAGGTAGCAGCATTATAACATGGTTTAAAGCTCACAAGAGATGACTTTGCGTAATATAAGACCTTAGAATGGTCAGTTGGAGCCCTGTACTTGAGTCTTACCTCTGGATCGTAGTGGAACATGAGCTGGTCTCCTGTGAGGAAGTCCTTCTTGGGAAACAGCTGCATGTTCTCGCACACGTCTTCTACATATTCTATCGGGTCAATCTGAACGCAAAACACACAATTACAACTTAAACCTCTTTTTGTTACTCAGTCGGGTGTTATCTTGGAATGTTCCACAGGATTAAACTGGTGATGGAAACAAGATGGTGATGCGTTTGGGCCATTTTACAGGTCAGATCTGTGGAGAGGCAAGCCCGCTCACGGTAAGAAAACAGCAATGAAAAGGAATCCATGCAAGACAGATATATGTTTAATGCCATACTGTGTAACATTCCAGGCAAAACAGGGACAACACTTTAGTTTAAAGACGAATATTCATCTAAACTAAGTCATAATTGGTTATTCGGACAAATCAATAATCATAATAACTCCCATTGTCTTAGTGAAATGAAGAATACTGGTAAAAATATTTTTTATAAATGTAATTTTCTTTTTCTTTTTCTGTAAAGAAAAGGGAATAAAACTGTCCATGGTGGATTTTTTGTTTATACGTCTTACTTTAAAATACAGAGAGTTAAAAGTAAAATCTTCATTCTAAGTTTAGTTAATCTTGTTCTATTAATTGTTAAATAATCCTATGTGGTCCCTGGGTGGATGATGTTACAAGAAACATGGCTAAAAGTAAAAAAAAAATCATAATCAATATTTATCCAGATTATCCGGTTTTCTCACCTGCTCCTGATAGTGAAACTCATTGGCTTCAATCTTCTGAATCTCTTCGTATATCCTACATGAGAAACGCACAAATCAGATTTCAAGATTTATCATTTGACACTCATCATTGCATAAAGTGAATGTACATGTCTGTGATTTCGCTTGTAAATTTATTGCAAAGCTCAAATTGCTGCTTAAAGAGAGGCTATTTTACTTCTAAGGGTTATTAATTGCTACCACATAACATATTTAGATCACCCTGTTACCTTTTAGTGTTTTGAAAATGCTATATTCCCTGGTTTGTGAAGTTGTAGTGTATTGTTCTATCATGCTTTAGTGTATTTATGAAGAGCTGTAGATCATTGGAACATGCGTGGATGACTTCTAAACTACTTGAGGCATGTTTTGATGAGGAAACGCCATTAGAATACGGGAAAAAGCTCTGAAAAGTTAATTTAGCTTAATATTTTTATCAAGTTGTGTGTCCTTCCAACAGCATGGCTTTTACTAGGAATCATCTCCATGTATGCCCCAGCCCGTGTATACTGTGTGGCGATTGTGGGACAGTGCCTTTGCTGTGGTCCGAGCGTCTGCAGCATCTTCAGGTACTGGAACACGAGCTGAGTCACCTGGAATGATCAAACACGCTCGGTCAGGTCTGTTAGGCCTTGGCGAAGTATTTTTCACCGCCAATATAAATAATAGTAAAAACCACAGTAAGTGACTAACTAGCATTGTTCACACCTCTGCAGGATTTTTTCGCAGTACAAAAACATAGAGACCTTGACTACGTATACGCGGCCAACTGATTTAACAGAAGGCTGGCTGAAGAAATAGTTTGAATAGCATTTTTTGCGTAATGGGGAGGCTGTTGTTGAATTGTAATCACTGAGGCGAGATCATGACTGTCATCGGATTCAGAGGAACATATTTTCCCCACAAATCACTTTTATTTCTTGGCTTTTTGGCAGCGAAAGAGAAGGTTCAAGTGCAAATTTGACCAACCGCACAATACAGTTTATGTGTTGACTTCATTTGGCTGTAGAGTGTATAGTAAGGGTTAAATTACTTATATGTGTACAAACTAGAGTATGCACAGACTAGAGTATGCAGAAAAGTACAGTCAAGTTGCAGTAAGAACACCAGTATTACAACAGTACCAGGAACAGTCCACTTCACCCCATCTAAGGTCTCAGGGACGGTTTTATTGTTAGATTTGTAAGTAGCGTGAAGTTTTTACCGATTTTGTCTGGAAAAATAAACTTTTTAGAAAGTCTGGGTAAAGGTAGAGATGAAAAATATGGTCAAATGGGCAGATGGTTAAAGTAAAAAGAACTGTATGGAAGAGTTTTGCTACGAGCTGAACATGTTCAAATCCAGTATAGCTCTCACTGGTAACAATTCCTCTGCAGATTTATTCTATTTTAATGTACAAACTAGAGTATGCACAATTTAGAATATGTACAAACTAGAGTATGTACAGACTAGAACATGCACAGACTAGGGTATGCACAAACTAGAGTATGCACAGACTAGAAAATGCACAGACTAGGGTATGCACAAACTAGAGTATGCACAGACTAGAATATGCACAGACTAGAGTATGTACGATCTAGAGTATGCACAGACTAGAGTATGCACAGATTAGGGTATGCACAAACTAGAGTATGCACAGACTAGAATATGCACAGACTAGAGTATGTACAATCTAGAGTATGCACAGACTAGAGTATGCACAGATTAGGGTATGCACAAACTAGAGTATATATAAACTACAACCATTTCAACCACAACTGGCAGAAAAAAGCACAAATAATTTTCCGACACAGACTGAACGGTTTAAATGTGAAAGAAAAGGAGACGGCAAAAAGTTGCAGTAAAAATGCCAATATTACAACAGTACCAAGAACAGTCCACTTTACCCCATCTAAGGTCTCAGGGTCGGTTTTATTGTTAGATTTGTAAGTACCAAGAAGTTTTTACAAATTTTGTCTGGAAAAATAAACTTTTGAAAGTCTGGGTAAAGGTGGAGATGAAAAACATGGTAAAATGGGCAGATGGTAAAAGTAAAAATCCAATATAGCTCCCACTTGTACCAGTAGCCATGCTGATTTATTCTTAATGTATAAACTCGAGTATGCACAAGCTAGACTATGCAAAAACTCGAATGTGCACAAACTCGAGTGTGCACAAACTTCAGTATGTGCTTTGAGCAAGGATCTATTCCCCAACATACAGAAGTGGTTCAAGACTTCTCCAGTACATACAAACTAGAGAATGTTCAAACTACGGTGAATGCTTTGAGTCAAACCAGCGACCTTCAACTGTGCACTGAAGACAACAACAGCACCTCCGTCACCTCCAGGATCAAGTTTCATTATTCATGAATAATAATAGTAAAGCCTAGAGCACAATGGCTCCTGGACTGCGTGTGGAGAATATGGTTTTGTCCTTCGAGCGACGGGAGCTCAGCAAAGATCTGTACGAGCCAGTGGGGATACAAATATTTTTCCTGCTTTTGACAGATGACATGCTCAGAGAATGTCTCAGACAGTGGAGCACAGAGGAAGAGGTGCTGGAGGTACTATCACGGGAGGACAAGGCCCTACATGGGTTGTACCGGCACAACAGAACTCAAGAGGCCGTAAAAGTGTTGGGAGTGCCTTTAAGGTGGAAAAGTGTTATGTAAAAGTGGCTATTTGTGTGGCTATTTTTGTAAAAGTGGCTAAGTTTTATCTGTTTGTCTATACACACGTGGTAGACATGTTAAATTCAAATACAGCTTTTACTGATAACTGTTCTAATGCTGATTTATTTATTTAGAGTTTTTGTAATTATGTTATAATGTAGTCTTAAGATGAGCCTCTGCAGCTCAGGGAGGGAATTCTGGAGGTTCTGAGTTTTAGATGAGGCCTGAACATAAACTGAGAATGAGAAACTTATATGTGTCCTCTGTCTGCAGATTAAGGCTCTGGCAACATGGGTCAAGTGGTAAAACTATTAATAAAAACTATTAATAATATTTTTTTAACCACTTACAGTGCAGACAGTACAGAGCACATACAGTTCCTTCTAACATAATGCTGTTCACTTTGTTTTAGTGAAAACTTTAGTCTAACCTGTCATACACTTTAGTGATTTTGAGAAAATAGGATTCTTTACTACTACAGTACATTCGCTAATGGTGTAAAACACTAAATCATATTTTGAATAACGTAGATAACCTTATAGCTGAGGAATAATTGTGGACAAGTTCATCAGTGGAAAACAGAATGTGAAAGCAGATTTAATCTCTCTTGTTTTGAATTGCTCTTCACTCTTT
>JACN01026195.1:0-10248 GCA_000787155.1 Scartelaos histophorus
AATTCAACATGTTTAAAAGCTCGTTTAAAAGCTTGTTTTCATCGCCTCCAGGGAAAAGCCGACACAACAAACTCAAATTTTTCGTTTCCTGTTTCAAAAATCGCCGAAACTTTCACTTTAAGTTGAATCTCTTTCAGCCCGGAACTCACCGAAAGTGAAGCGTAGACTGAGCGCAGTCCATGTTCACACGAACCCGCCGCGTGGCCATTCTTGTCCCAAACCCGGTCAATCACGTTGTTTATTGGTCATATTAGAATTCTCTCGGTTCCTACAACGTATTAAACACATGCCATTATTGTGTGTAGTAAAATGTGTTATTCGGTTGTCATTTGATGATTAAACGATTGTGGAAATATTCGGTTTTTTACATAAATCGGTAAATCTGGGCCAACCTGCGTGTCGCAATGTCCCGTCCGCGCGGAGAATGGGTGTGAATGGAGAGCCGTAGTGGTTCGGCCAATGTCATCCGCTCATGGATATAGTTCTATGCATCCGCTGGGCATGACATTAATAAAATACAAACGCGAAGAAAGTACACATTTATTACTTATATTTATGTACTTATTTTTATACTGGTAAACGCGGCATTTTAAAAGTACATGCTAGGAGATGTGTTTTGGATTATATTCATGGTTCTTTCTAATGCGCTTTTTAAAACTCCGTTTTTAAAACTCCGTTCTAGTCACTGAAAGTTATGGAAAACTCATCACATTAATTTTATAAAAGAAAAGATGATCATACTAGATTTTTTTTTAAAAACATATTTATGTTCGAACCACGGTTCGGTCATTCCTAGGCCAAAGAGACCTTTTGAAGTCAGCTACATCCGGAATCTAGAATATAGTGGCAATGGGACCAAGAAAGTACAAATACACAAATAATAGCAAATACACAAATAAGTACAGTTTAGCTCACGTTTATTGTTATTTCACAACATTTGAGAGTAGGAGTCTGTACTCCATTACATTTTTAACTAGACTGAAAATGTATGTTTACCACTGAAAAGACTGAGGGGCCTCTTTCTCTCAAAGAGGACACTTCCCAAATGCTTAACTCTGTTGGGTTTTTGCAATGTGGACCCCAAAAGCAGAGACAGGTATGCATTAAACATTTTATTAGGGCTGACTGGAGGCTGGCTGGAGGCTGGCTGGAGACAGGCTGGTCCGGTTGCAGCAATGATCTGGAGAGAGGACGACAGATTAGTTCAGCACTGGAGACAAGTGACTAGACAGGAACTCTTCAGAGCACTGAGCACTACCACAAGAGGCGGAATAATCTGGCAGGGCAGAGAAGGCAGGGTGAGGTCTTTATACTGGCTCTGATCAGGAATGAGCTGCAGGTGCCACTCTGCCACAGGACCTCCAGCCACGCCCCCATCACACCAGCTCTGCAGAAACAAAAACACAAAAGGGAGAGGGAACAAACACAGGACCCAAACAAACTCCAAGTTCTGTACTGCAGAACTTTTCTGGAAGGTGTTATGGCTGCTTATAAGTGGGTATTGGTTTGCTAGTTAATGGTTATTCAAGTATTTAAAACACTTAAGATTAAAGTGTGGGATGTCATAATACTATCTTTCTAACCATGCTTATGCAGACTTAAAGGGAGAAAAGTATAAACAACATTGTCTGAATGCTTGTAAAATTGTATTAACTACCCATTAATTAGTGGTGCCTTAGTCTCCATAGGGAGGACACCAACTTAAATGCCCATTTAACAGTATTTTCTTTAAAAATAAACATGAGTTGAGTATATGCACAAAAGCAGACAGAAAATGTACCAACGTGGTTTTATTAAGTCACATGGATAAAACAGGCAAAAGCATCATTTACATGAAGGCATGAGCTTAAATTAATAGGAAGGATCAGGTCATTAAGGATTTGTAAAAGCACCAGGGCTAGCTGTGGTCTTTAAACTATTGAAAACTCTCGGCGTTTATGAAAAAAAAATTAACTTTACTATACTATTAGTAAGGTGAACTCAGTGAAGTGTGTGTCTGTGAAGATCAAAGTCAAAGGAAAAAATCAAACTTGGAGGGAATGTTAGAAGCAAAAGAAATAAATGATCTTAAATCTGACATGTAACGGTGAACATTCAATAAGGCAACACCTTTATATATTAACACATAATAAATACTGAAAACTTATTTTGTACAAAAGCATCGATAATCCAGTGTTTTTACTCCTCAAAAGTTAAATTGGCAGAGGAAAGTGAGAGCCTCATGGATGTGCCTCTGATGAGGTGAGGAAGTACAAAATGAAAATTCTGTCAAACGTCAAATTCTTTAAAAATTAGTAACATTTTAGGAATGGTCCAATGTGGATTTTTTTTCAGATAGCGGTTTCTGACAGCTGTCCTGCTGAGCCTGTACTGGTACAATACTGGTTCGGTCCTGGTTCAGTCCTGGTTCAGTTCTGGTTCAGTCCTGGTTCAGTCCTGGTTCAGTCCTGGTTCAGTCCTGGTTCAGTCCTGCTTTACAAACATGGGGGTTTACAAGTAACTAAAGTGACGCAGAGGATTGAGAAACAGAACAAATAATCAAAAAGCAAAACACTAATTCTATTCTATAGTTAATCGCTATGACAACTGCCATCATTCTGAAAACAATAGATGTATATAAATATCTAAACTTATTCACAGATATGATATTTGAAAAAAAATCCACTTCACTGGCTGATATCTCAAATAGCACCTTTATATTATCCATCACCCATCCTACATGATTTGGAGTCGTATTATGAGCCTAGACCAGTCCTCAGACCAGTCCTCAGACCAGTCCTCAGACCAGTCCTCAGACCAGTCCTCAGACCAGTCCTCAGACCAGTCCTCAGACCAGTCCTCAGACCAGTTTTTTGGCCTCGAAGAAGCTCTTGAGGTGCTTCATCTGCCAGATGCCGGTGATGAGGAGGATGAGGGTCTGAGCAATGGACCACCACAGCACACGCTGGTTCGTGCTCTCACTGGTCATACGGAAACGCTCCTCACGGTACTGAAAAAGGAGAGAGGAAAGAGACCAGGGTTAGTCCCGCTTTAGTCCTGCTTCAGTCCCACTTAAGTCCTGGTTTAGACCTGATTTAGCCCTGATTCAGTACTGATTCATTCCTGATTCAGACCCAGTTCTTACCCTCTGGTAGTTCTGCTCCTTCTGGATCTGCTCCACTTGGTCGAGCAGTTGTCTCACTCGTAGCTGGAGCTCGGTGAGTTTGTCTTTAGCTGCAATCTCGGGGTAGTTATTGGTGTGTTCTCCCACCTGGATGTCCAAATGCACCCTCTGGAACAAGACCACATCAGCATCACCATCGCTGCACCATCACTATGGTAACAGAGCAGAACTCATGTGTTACACCACGTAAGATATGACTGTATAAGACTGTTTTATATATGACAGCTACTGTAACCTTAAAACGGGACTCCAAAGTCAAAAATCAAATGTGCAGTAGTCAAATTAAATAAACTCAGTACTCAGTACCAATTCTGATACCACAACCATTATTTATTATTCATGTCATTATTAACATTAAATACGTAGTACTTTCTCTTATATGATAACATGGCCTTATATTTGTGTAATCCCTCAGTCATCCAGGGAGGTTCCATAGTGATCTAGTTTTATTTATTATTTATTTATTTTATCTGATAGGGACAAGCACATTAGACGGGTAACATACTACAACATTTATAGCAAAAGCTAATGTGCAATGTCTGTCCCCAGAAGGGCTTTTACAAAAATATCAGTTAGTATCAATTAGTATTTTGACAACTTTACAAATAGCTTTGTGATATCAGAATTGTTGGATGAATTATATATATTATTTTATCAACATATAATCATAATCATCTGTTTTAGTATATCTCATTGTATTTGTACTTGATGTGTTTTAATGATTTGCTTTGTATGCAGAAGGCCCAACAGGCCGAAGAGCAGGCACTGTATAATGAACCACAGAGACGGTGCAGACTGGCTCTAGCGGGGCACGGTGACATAGCTGTCTGGAACTGATATCATTATTAGGACTGAAACCACCTGCAAAATGATTAAAGGCACAAAATATATATGATCATTAGCATGTACATACTGAAGACACTTTTATGTTTCTTCCACTATACGCCCAGTGGAATATGTTTTCATTGTTAGGGGCGTTGTAAAAGGGAGCAGCCTGAAAATAAAAAGAGAGGTTGGTAGCCATGGGAACCCAGAGCGCTCAGAGTGAATGTACCTGGCGTACTGTAACTGGGACTTCTCCTCTGACCGCCCTCCTCACGAGTATACAGCATTAACTCTCTTGCCTTTCTTTCCAAGGTTTAAACTGATGTTGGGCCTAACCAGACCCAACAAGAATACTTGTACTGAGTCAGGTAATTAGCATCTTAACATCTGGAGTCCTTAGAAATCATTATAGAGACTGGGACAGGGAGATTATTTTTTATTTTTCGTATACTAATAGCAAAAATTGAAAAAGATGGATATTTTACCAATTTTCCACCAGCGAACAGCGCCATCTTGGTGGAGTTTGAGTGAAGGCAGATCTGATGCTCTCCAGGAGTGTGAGACGTGAAGGTGAAGCGTCCGTCTGAACCGTACTGACGAGAGAGGATGATCTGAGCAAGAAAATATAAAAAAACAAACAAACAAACATACAAATATCAGTTAAAGTGCATTTAATAAAACATAACTCCCGTATAGAGCTTTTCATGACACTCAAACACGCATCTGACAGGTTTTCATGTTTTTCTAAATCTGACTTGGTTTGGTGGGACAATACCTGTTGTCAGCCTTTATTATTATGTCAGGAAAGTCAGTTTGTGGTAAATGAGTACAAAAGTACAAAAATACAAGAAGAAAAATGTGAGTCAACAACACAGAAAACTCCATCCAACATGCAGAGACAATTTGCTTTACTTTTCTGACTGACATTTGAAAAAATGTAACTAAACAAAAGGCTCTGTTATTTATTTCTATGAGTCTAATCATAACTATTGTGTCATTTAGACAGGTTTAGACTTTGAACATTATTAACATTGGGTCTCATTCAAAATTCTGTCAGGTGGAGCATGTCTACAGACTACAGTTATTTTACAGCTTCAGAGTAACTAACTTACTCATTGTGTTTATCATGCTTCCCATGAGTTGCTGACCAGTACATAGCAGAGGGTGGAAAGGGTGCGCATTCACTGCAGCCTGGATGTTAGACCCAATAGACTACATTTGCTATAAAATATTATTGAATCACATCGTACTATTTCATAGGAAATTATATAACATACAGTCATGGAGGAATTAGAATGTTGCATTGTGTAATATTATTACACATATTATATACATTATATTATTAGTAATATTATTTTAAAACAGTTGAATGTTCTCCGGTTTGTTCATTCCGTTTAGTTAAGAAAACATTTTGTGAATGCCAAAAACATCCCTTGTGTGTTCATGAGAACGCCTCATAAATGAGGCTCAGCGTGGCTGTATTGTCTTGATTTTACAGTATGGGCATCGTTGGCTGAGTATTTTTTGTGTATTTTACCAAATTATTATGTGACAGTGCCACAATTTTGTAGCTTGTTTAGAGGAAGGAAATTTATTTATGCTACACATTTGACATATTCACTGTTTTAAAGATGAAAATATATGTATTATTTCATATTCACTTTGTGCAGGTCGTGGTTTCACAAAGACTTTTAGTGTAACAGTCATGATTTAGTAGTTGTGAGTCTTTAGAGCAGTAGAACTTCACACGCCCCTTTAAATAAGTACATGTGGAGCTGTATAAGCTGTGAATGAATCAGCACTGACCAATGCAACAGTTTTATGGCTTCCTCTAGTGAGTGACATGCACTAAACATCCCTTGTCGCTCAGTTATCTTGCATGTTACAACTGCTGCCTGTGTTCAAGCAAGAAGTGCACACTATCAACACAGGGATATAAAAGAATGGGAGGGCATTTGACATACAAGGATACAAGGATGGGAGGGCATCTGACACACCTTGGTATCGGGGTCCTTTATCTCCACATGCATGCCCAGACCAGGTGTGGAGGGCAGGTAGGCATTAGTCTGTTTGTCCCAGAGCTGAGTCCTGTATTTACCTGAAACACGTCAGACGACAGAATGTTATTCAAATATTTAACAACCCACAGGATGTTTGACCAGGCAGTTAGCAGCAAAGTGAATAGTAACATGTTCTATACCAGTGTTTCCCGCAAGTTAGGAAAAAAATAAAAATTATTGCTTCATTACGGTCATCGCTACCCGGTCCCCACTTTCCCTATTTGCTGGCATGGAATCTCTGATTTTAAATCGTTTTTTTTTTGGACCACCAGCAGGTTCTGAGTAGAGGAGTGCAGGGTTCTTACTGCAGCTATTGAGAAAACTGTAACGCCAAAAATTCTGTTTGGAGCAAAACCATATGTTTCAACAATGAAAACACATAAAAATTCAACCTGGATTCAGTCATCTTCAAAATGAGACCAGTAGAGTAACCCTCCAGTACGAAGACATTAAGCAGTACTGGAGCATTACAAGATTTAAATCAAGTCTAAACTGACACTAATCCTGTAATAAATAATGTATTAAATTGTAAATTAGCCTAAAGATAACCAAGTACCAGCAATGACATCTTTGCTTTTGATATTCAGTTTGATCTAAAAGGAAAAGTAGAATTGAGACGCATACAAATATAATGTAATACATACTGGATTAACCTACATCAGAACTGACACAATATATGTAGTAAATAGTGTATTAAAGGTGCAGAATGTAGCTGGTGGAATAGAGGCTTATGCAATGTGTTGGTTTCCTTGGACATGTTATTGCTTTACCTAGAATGTTTGATAGTATGCCATTACATTTCTGTATCTTACATTTATTTCATTTGTGTTTTATATTATAGGTTTTATAGCAAAGAAGTGCCTTGTAAAACATTCATATTTCTTACTGTGAGTAGAGTCATCTGGTCACAAATTTGACCTGCCACAATTGGGTTTACTACCCGCTTCTAAGAAAATAAGATAAATTGAAAGCCATGTTGTGGAGAAATTACATCTCCATAGAGAAAAGCAGAAATGTTACACAATGCACCTTTAAAATAAATAATTAAATGTATGCATAATACAGTGTGATATAACAAAAAAGAAAGAAATTAGGTTAAAATTATAGTAAGGATGCATAGTATGTATTTATTTTTACTATATGTAAATATTTGTACAGTTTTGTGATCAGTGTACATAAGCAACCACGTCATTTTTGAAACTATTTAATAAATATTGGTGGGTTAATATAAGTTTTTCTTCCCACTATTTTTCAAGAAATGTGCTTTTCTGTTGTTTACAATCTATATGTAGTATTATGGGATAATTGTTTCTCTTTTGGCACAAACTGGAAATAAAAAACGAATTACAGCAAAACAAAATGTAAATTGGTCAATAACAGCATCCTGCATGCTACCTGCATGCCTCTTCAAATTATAAGATTAAAACAAAACAGTAAAGCAAAGATGCATGTGGATATTTAAATATTATGTGCATATTGTTAAGTTAAATAAATAGCATCTAAAAAGACTTAGTACCATAAAAGAATCCATTCTCCTCCCCAGTGCAAACAGCTGGTAAGTGTTTTATGTGCGCTACAGCTAAAGCTAATAACAGCATCTCACCGATCACCATAGTTTCGTCCGGAATTTCCTCAATGAAGCATTTCTTTTCCGTCTCCCCTATGTGGAAATACAAGCCCACCGCCGGGTAAATGCACGAAAATATTAAAATAACTAAAGATACGAACACGCGGAGCATCATTTTGGCCGTGCACAGAAACGTCACTGCTCTGCGGGACACGGATACACGGCGGGGATTTCCTGCTTTTATCTGACTACTTTCCCCCCGAGTTTGACTGTTAGGCAATGATAATGACTCTGCTACTATGCGTAATTTAAAGAGTCTAGAATATAGACCATATGCCAAAATGTAATGTTTTTGTTTGTTTGTTTGTTTTTTTCAATGATGATGATGATTGTTTTGAATGATGAAATAACAAAGGATATTGAATGAAATTGAGTTTTTAATGCTTTAAATAAAAAAACAACCTTCAAATAAAAAACAAAAAAATATATTTTATTATTTATGCTTCTAGTTTACTTTGACTTGAATATATAAATGTATTATACATTTATATAATTATGTCTTATTTGATACCTGTCTCTTGCTATTTTTTATTTTTTATTTTTTTTAGAATTTATTATTACAATGCATATTTTTTACTCTTTCTTATTATATTATATTGTGATGAGGTGAGTTACCGTGTTCAAATAATTTCCCTTGTGAATCAGTACAGTTTGTCTAACTCTAATACAAACTTCAAATTACAGGTTAGGTTACATTAGGTTTTTCATCACCAAAAATGTGTGTTCACTATGATCAATTAAATAAACTGAAATAATGTAAAATACAATAGTAAATGCTTTTTGACTGGACTTTGGTGCCACTTCTTTTACATTGCCACTTTTAATTTTTGGAGAAAAATTTCTCCATTAAAGTCAAATTATGTTCCACTTTTACACACTGATTACATATTTTACAGGCTTTATAATAAAGTAGAAAATATATCAGATCTAAATATATCAGACAATATGGGACAAGATCTCATGCCACAAGATCTCAAGAGACAAGTTTGTGCACACATAAGTTAAATACAGGCAGGATACTTTTTGGAGAGGCTGTAGTCACAAATTGTAGTTCTACAGCAAAAATATGAAATAAAATCAAATAAATGTATAAGATAAAATTATTTATATTAAATAACGTCAAAATCTCATCTGTTCTCGTAGATCAAGTATATATACAAATATATCCAAATCCAAATCCACTTTATTTTTTATTGCACATTTTACAAACAGAGCAGTTTCCAAAGTGCTGCACAAAGATCAGAAAATTAAGACTGCAAAGATAAATTGATCAAATTTGGTCATATCAGTCCTAACACAGTAAAACCAGAAAAATCAAATAAAACCAAAACCAGAAAAATCTTAAAATAGTAGTAAATAAGTAAAATAGATCAAATAAATACAATAAATACAATAAATAAAAGTCACAGAGGGCCACACAAGCCAGTGTTAAAAGCCAGAGAATAAAAGTAGATTTAAAAGTCCCGACTGTTGGGATTGATACAAAATGAGACACGAGACTGGATCTGTGAGAAAGATGAGATTTTGACATTATTTACTATAATGTGTGTGGACAAGAGCATTTATTATTACTAGATTTGTCCACTGTGCATCAACCACATAGACTCACAACATATGAAACTTAGCCTGACAGACTAAACTGAGGACAAAGCAGCTCCGGGCTCATGACTAGTCCTCGGTTTGACAGATCGGACTGTAAATTGGAGTAGTTATTACACTTTGATTCTTTTAGGTTACATTTTACTCACTGTAGTTAGTTTATTAATGAAAACACGCTTTTATGTGAACCACGGAGCTGTACACGACCGATCCGAGGTCTTTTTCCGTAATGTTATCGTTAGCTGTGGGACTTTAGCCACGCTGCTAGCCTTGTTTGGGTCAGTTTTAGAGCGTACAAAACACGTTTTTTTGAGCTGAAACATTGAATCAACGTGAAATACAAAGGTAAGACCCGTTTTAACTTGTGACACAGTGTTAGTTAACATGTTATTGAGTTCAAAACGAGAAAAAATGACGGGTACCTGTTCAAATACGGAACAATCACCTTTGTAGGTAAGAAAATGCAGTGTTCTGTTTGCGCACATGTTCATTATAATCTGCATATGTGTCTTGATCATATGAGTTAATAACAGTGTAATAGAGTCCATGGTAAATAAGCTTTTTCCTCGTGGCTTGGGGATGACGTAATGTGTTTTCCCTGCGTTGTTACCTGTGCGTTTGTGCACACAGGTAACAGCGGCTCTGAGCACTCTCAGTGTCATAAAATACTTCAAAAACACGTGTCCTTCGTGGACAGGGGTGCACAAAGATCAGATATGCGTGTGAAAGTGAAAGCTTCTATATGGGTTATCAATATGTGTCATGTTCCGTGTGCAGTGACCTGACTGCGCGCTACTGACATTACTGAAACTGGGTACATTAGATTACATTAATTATTACATACGTTTACTCATAATAGACTCTTTCAAATGTTATGTCATCAGAATGTTCAAAATTCTGGAATGGAGCAAGTGGAGGCAAAATTAAGCTAACATTATTTATTAATATATTTACAATGATTAACCGACAAGCAG